>JAPQRN010014416.1:23842-38315 GCA_037367275.1 Coranthus polyacanthus | reverse complement strand
TCTTTGCCCACCCCACCCAGTTCTTTTGTCCCTCCCCTAACAATGATCACAGCATTATTTGTGTTGGTCTGTCTGAAGACACTCAGTCCCCAGAAGTCTTAATAACCTGGAACAATGTGACATTGTAGAGCACCTGGTGTCCATTGTTCCAAGTGTACAGGACCCTCTCCCTGGGGTTGTAGTCCATCATGGAGATGTGGGAATACTGATTGTGGAAGGGGATGTCCGTGTACTCATAGCTGGATGTGTTGGTATAGTAGGCAAAGTAGATTTTGGCACCAGCCAGGTGGGAGTTGGTGACGTATAGTGTACCGCAGATCATGAAGGACTCCCCAGCACTACGCTTGGGGAAGCCTGTGTCCCAAGTCTGCAGCACTTCAAGACTCTGGGGCTCCAGGCGACTGATGACAATGTTTCCAGCATTGGGGATGGTGGTGTAAACGGCCCACAGCCCGTTTTCATCTGCCATTAAGTCGATGTCAGATGAGCCACCCCAGGAGTATGGAAAAGTGTTGTTGTAGCCGGCCCCACTTAGGCTTCGCTGCACCAGCACACTTCGAGAACGGAAGTGGTACTTGATGATGATGTTGCTCTGGTACTTGTTATAGTACAGTGAGCCATTGTAAACCACGTGGCCAGTGCCTGCCCAGGGATGTGGTAGCAGGTGCTGCACAAAGTTCTGGCCCTTCATGAAGTCATTCATGGTGCGATATTCTAGGACACGCCGTCCCTTGAAGTAACCATCCATAGACCACACCTGAGAATAGAAAAATAATCCCATGGGTAAGAAAAGACAAGCAGAAGGAGCTAATGAGATCTAGAGGTTACAGGAGAATTTTATTCTGCTACGCTCTGGTACATCTCTTCAGCAAGAATACTGTGAGCTGTACGTATTCATTATATCCAGTGGCAATGCCCCAAGCAAAGTAAGCATATTGTGTGTGTGCCATTGTATGCTATTATGCAGTTGTGAATACTTCAATGTGTGTGCAGAGCTATTGATCTCTCCTGCATGTGGGAGTGAAGACGTTGCATGAGCTTTGCAGTCAACCACTGCTTGTGCACCCTGCCCTTTCCAGTCCACATTTACAGAAAATCAATCCATTTAGCAGCTCTATCTTTTTCCTCAAGCACTCTCAGCGGATCACTCCACTGACATGGCCTCTCTCTGGCTGCATTTCCGATATCATTCTCTCAATGCTTCCGCTGAGGCACAGTTCAGCTTCAATTGATTCAATTAAACTGCAGTTGGCTTAGATATTTATTTTGTTCTTAACATATCAAGGAGAGCTTTGCTAAAATGTATCACTCACCCATCAATTATCTCCTATGTATCCCTTCACCTATTCTTGCTTCTGTCCCAAGTGTAAAATAGGCACTTTTTTCAATAACAATTCGGGGGGAGAGGAATCTACGGGTGGAGTCACAGGGAGGGAACTGAGTTATGGCAAAGGGGAGATTATGAAGCATTAAACATTGTTTCTCCTCTGCTTGGTTAATGAGTCCCCAGAGCTGAACAGGAGGCAGGAACCGAGCCAGGCTGTAGCTTTAGCACAGTTGGAGTATTTTTCCTCTGCTCTCTTTTTCTTTTTGGCTCATTCACGACAATGATGTTTCCCAAATATGATTATCATGATTAGTGTAGTAGTTGATGTGATATAGTTGATGTACTGAGTGATGAACACATTAATTGATTGATCGAAAGAGTTTAATGTTATCGCAGCAAATCAGGTGATTAAAGACAAAGATCAGGGCATTCAATCAAAGAAACTGACCTTTTCTGTCAGCAATATCTATTTAGCCTGTTATGATTCAGGATGGAGTTAAAAAGGCTATCCTCATTTCTCCTTTTAAACTTCATCATTTTCCTATAGTAATCCACGTCGCTGCCACCCGCACCAATACACACTCAGTACCTCTTCCTTGTCTTCCTCCCTTGCGTCTGTTTACCACAACTCCTCACTATGTGCCTGTCTATACAAAACCATATGTCATCTTTAATCAGGTGAAGCCATTACTATATCATCTGAGTCCAGAGCATCTCAGCACACTCTTGGTAATTACTTAGGTGATTTAGAAAACTTTAGCCCAAACAACTCATTCATTTCTCCACTGATGATGAAGTGATTAATCAGCTGGACTCGTGGTGACAGAAGGAGACAGGGAGGAGTGAAAAGGATGCTATCCATCAGTGACTCAGCTTTGCATCCCCATTTCTTTCTCTGTCTCTCCTTCTTCAGAGCACACGAGACATCCCACTCAGGCAAAACAGACAATCAGTCACTCAAGAATCATGACAGCTTTGCTATGACAGATGTTTTTTCACAGAGCAGATGACAGAGTTTGGCCTGTTTTTGACAATGACTTTGGTTCTACTTTATCCTCTGTATTTGTTACCAACAATAAAGTGGGGAATAGGATTAAAGAGGAAGAGTACATGAGGCAGCATTGAAAAAACACTCACTCTGTTGTCTGAGCTGGGGATCATGGTGTCCGTCATCCAGGAGCCAAACCTTGACCCTGATGCACGCACTGTGATAGGATTACTAACACCAGTGAGCTTCCCACAGCCTGGAGGTCAAGAAAGAGAAAGAGGTAAAATTCATACAGATTTATTCATGGCTACATGCCCAGGAGAACACAAATATCTCCCATATAGCACACAAACACAAACACCCACACAGACGGACATAGATCTTCCACTAATCTTGGTTTTAGGTTATGTGGTTTTACTGTCATTTTAAAGATTTCCTGTTTAGCAGATCACACTAGCATGTGTGAATTTATGAAGCTAAGAGATTTAATGATCACGTTTTTTTCCATTTTATTCGTAACTCGAAACCAAACAAGCACCGAACATTCCTTTTTTTGTCCGATTATTTCATTGTTTTGTTCTAAGATTTCTGATGATTTATAAAACTTCAAACAATAAGAAAAACAATAAAATAAAATGGTAATATTTTAAAAGCTACACACACACTGCAGCATTTTTTGTTAAGTCATCAGTTTATACTGTATATGTGAGATTTTGTAAAATCATCAGTTTAAACAAACACA
Source organism: Coranthus polyacanthus (assembly GCA_037367275.1). Lineage (NCBI taxonomy): Eukaryota > Metazoa > Chordata > Actinopteri > Kurtiformes > Apogonidae > Coranthus > Coranthus polyacanthus. Next base: position 35,258 of record JAPQRN010014416.1, on the reverse strand, counting down.
TTACATGAGAACTAAATCCATTATTAATTTTTGCTTTCTGGGCCAACTTTTCTTAAATTTTGTAGGTAATTAAGGTCTAGAATTACCACCTTGTGGTTATGCTGTATAGCTCCATCAACTAGTCAAGCCACAGTTTATGTCCAGATTTGTCCAGACTCATATAACATATGTAGTGATGACTTTGAAGGGATTTAATGGAAGCAATTAAATGTACTTTTTGGTGAAATGTAAGTTGCTTCACTGGCATTGAAAAGTGACCAGAAAAGTGTTGATGATGATGTCAAATGAAGTTGAGCTTTGAGCTTTTGGATATAAAATAATATTTTGTCCTAATTTTATCCTGTTTTATTCTGTTGTGTGAAATTTTGTCATAACTATGAATTGTTGAGTTATAGCCAAAAATGTAATTTGTGTGGTCACAGTAACCTTGACCTTGGACCCCTCATCACTAAATTTTTATTATTTCATCTCTGAGTCCAAGTGGATGTTTGTACCAAATTTGAAGAAATTCCATCAAGGTGTTCCTGAGATATTGAATTCACAAGAATGGGAAGTATGAACAGATGGATGTACAACTTTAAAACTTAATTCCTCTGGCATTGCCTCACAGCTGTTGCTGACATGGAGGCATAAAAACATATACCCACCCACTCTCATTTACATATATTTTATACCTAGTTTCTGCATGCAGGAGTGGAGCCTGGTCTCCAGAAGCAGGACTCTCTGGCGCAGTTCCTCATAATCATAGGCCCCCATTTCTTCTTGGATAGCCATCAGCACCAAGGACAGATTCCTCACCTCCTCCCGTAGTCGAAGGATCATCTTAGCATCAGCCTTGTACTGTTCCAGCACTGGCAACAGGGGGAGCAGCTGGGTCACCTTGTCTTTCAATTCCTAAGATGGTTATTATAGAGAGAGAGATGAACAAAAGCAAGGGGAAGATTAAACCTTGGAAGAAAAAAGAGGACAGGACACAAACTTGGTCATATATGTCAGTACAGGAGATTGAAGGAGTTAGCCCTTCAATCTTCAATTGTTGCTTCAGATTCGTATTTCATCTCTCACTCAGAAGCTCATATTGGAGTTGGGTTTGGGGTAATCTCCTCAACTACTTCGCACATGGATTCATCATGAAATCACATGCTATGTCAAGTTAGAATTTAGTGTTAATTACATGTATTCTTGACATCTCTGGGATTCACACTGATTTCACTATCTTTGGCAGTTCATGATTGTCACTTCAGCCGATATCAGCTATTATTTTATTTCCTTATTTTTATATGTTTTACAATGAATTTTTAATTACTTGGTTTGTTGTGTATAAATGTTCACACCAATCACATTTTCATCCCCTTGCTCATTTTGTGTAGGTTTTTTGCTAGGCTTTTAAGTAAAGGTTTATTTCCATGTATTGTATCAGGTGGTTTGGGTGACTACATTTTCACCTACAGTAAAGAGCTGCTCCGTGTAAACTTGGTCTATGACTCATTATGTGGTTAGAAGAGAAAAGAACAACATGTCCGTAGGTAGGAGTTCAGGAAGCAGCAAGAGAGCCTAGCCGACTGCTTGGATGGTAGAGGGCTCAAGAGAGAAATAGGTGTATCAATAAAATTGTGGCCGCCACAGGAGGGGCTATTTCCTCCTTGTTAAGGTTTATCGTAAATCTGGTGATGGAGCAGCTCTCAGCCCTGTGGCGCCACATCATAAATCTCATTTTCCCCTTTTCAAGCCGTGAAAATTCGGTCTCGTTAATCTCCCACGCTCTGCCATCGGCAACTTTGAGCTGCATGCATTCATCAGCCAACCTACTCTGGTCGAATCCTGATTTTTTTAAAGACCTTTTCTCTTTATTGGATTGCAATTTGCATTCAGGCAAGTTATCGGATGTAATGCTTAACATTCTACATATTTTAGTCGTCCCAGACTTTATTGATGAATTGGTTAATTTCCTAAACATCTTCATTACCGCCACTGGAATTACTTCATAAAACACAGTGAAATTCAGCCATTCATGCTTGCCCCTTTGCTGAGGTAGGTTTCCAGTGTAAAGCACACTTAGCATTTATCTAGGCATCTTTTAATCAAACTATTTTATGGTCCAACTAATATCTATAAGAGTCTGAGAAATGTGGAGAAAGCCTGGCCAAGACAGCCTGCTGACAGGAGGACAAAAAGGCCGACTGATAATGGCAGCTGAGTCTTAGCTTGTAGAAAGATAAGGTGGAGATAAATGTGAATATATGTGCCTGTTATCTATGTGCAGACACCAGAATATTAAGTATATAGAGTGGGAAAGAGTCTAAAGAAGAGAGAGAGAGAGGGAAAGATGTAAAGAGGAATACAGAAGAACACACTCTTCTTCTAGGTCCAGGAGTTTAATAATTCAGGAGCATGTGAATTTGTTCAAATCTCCACTGTGTATGACTCAATGACTCAGAAACAGTTTGGGAATTGAATTGGAATGTACCTTTGCTTATGCAGCAGTCTGTGGAGAGTCATACAAAATTTTATTGTCTATGAAGAGCAAAAGAGATTGCAACCCATCTGGTGAAGTTTGTGTGCACATAGAGGGCAGGGCCACATCTATCCACATTCACTTGACAATAATACACACACACGCACCGCTCTGCTGGAGGTGACAGACAGTCAATTACCTGAAAGCCCTTTGGATTGAGGCTGCGGGGATTTTCAGAGGCCACCCTCAGCTTTCCATCCACCACTTTCATTAAACTCTCCGTGTTCCTCACATACTGTAGATCTCTGTATGTCCGCAGATCCAGCACCTCCATTGACTGGCTAATGTTCTGAACCTGTTTGACACAATCACACAAAGATAAAAAAGTGAAATGCAGCTAATTTAATTTTCCTTTTACAAGCATCCATTCCTCAATGAATGTGTGGTTCCAGTTTGACAAGTGTTCTGTGGTTTAACTTGAAACACTTACTCAGTTGTCTTTTAATGTAAATGTCAACTAAATATCAACCAAAGAGAATCTGATGCTTTCCAGTCTGTTAAATTCTAACTTAAGGGGATGTGTTGGTTGGTTGGTTCATAAGTTAACCCTTCAAAAAATGTTTCCTGGACTTTCATTTAATGCCCATAGCTCTCAGTAGGTATGGACAAATGCATTGGATCTGTACATGTTGATTCATATTGATAAACAATAATTTAAAAACACAAACAACAAATCAATAATGTACACCTCATATAAAATATGTAGCATAACGGTAGCTATAGTCTGATGTTGTGTTAAGTAAAACTGAGAAGTGGTCCATAATTACTACACTGAATTGTAAATTAAAAGTAGGAAGACGATTCAGCTACATAATAGCACAGTTGTCTAGAATCTGTCAAAATAGTACATAACATTACACAGCACATGAATTTATTATCCCCTGAAGTCATCAAGCCCCACTTCAGTCAAGATATAACAATCCTATTTCCAACAGAGGTGTAGTAGGCGTACAGTATTATGCCAAATAGTTAATGACTACACACAAAATGTAGTGCAAATGCAATAAATCTCACGGAGAAGCAAGTACTGTCAAGCAGTTTAGAGAATCACATTTCTCAAAAGACACAGTTTGCACAGTTTAATTTTTACTAAGTACTCACTCACTGTTTGCTCACTGTTTTACATCCCACTCTATTGCTGCATAACCTGCCTACTGTTTCATACACCCCCTCATCTCCTGCACGTTGCACTGAACTGGCCAGAATTCATCTGAACATTGACAAATGGTACAGGACTGTGGATCATATCAGAGGCTCAAACGTACATATGCCCATCTACCCACACAAACACCCATAGTAATGTGAAACTAAAACTCAAAGCATACAGTAGATATTTATTCAAATAATTCCTAACAAAAACATAAACAGTCCCATCTCTGAAAGGTCACAGTTTGGCACAAAGTTTGTTTTGCACCAAATGCCTGCCTACTCTTTGACAGCCCACTCAGTTACTTTGTGCCCAGCCTACTGTTTTCTACACCCAACTCATCTCCCACATGCTTCATAATCTGTCCAGTGAATATTTGGTCTGAAAACATTTTAGTTAACCAATTAAAACTTATGTGACAACAGTACAGATGGAATAGTTGGAATAGAACATGTAAGAGTAAAATGCTTCACCAGCTTAGAGTCTAAACACCACCCTCCTGGGCTGTGGTTTCGTTTGGGGGTTGCTAATTCCCCCATGCTGTGTTAACTGATCCACACACATACACTGGTCACTTCATGCTTCATACAGCCACATAAGATGCTCCATAACCTTTCACTCCCTAAAATCCAAACAGTCACAGGTGTGTCTGCCTAATGGCCAAAATGTAATGACTCAAATCCTAAAGTGTGTTTGTATGAATACTTGTACCAATGCACACCTGATTGCTCCCTCCCATTTCATTTTATCTCATGAAAACTCAGTCGGTCGGACAGAGAGGTCAGAAGGGAAAAAGGTTTTCAAAAGTCTGCACCGTGGGCATTCTCACACCATCGTCCTTCGTGGGTCAGTCCTGCATTTTGTCGGGCTTTGCAGAAAGCTGAATAGACGCTTTGCACAAGGCTACTTTACATTCTTTGAACAGAGGGTGGTTTTGACATTGTTAGCATATCCTTGGTTTTCTGTGTCAGAGAGAGCATTTGTGTGTCTCAGCCGCTTAATAATTCCGCCACATTCACTGGGTTCAAATAAGGAGGTCTTAGTATGGATGCATGCACACACAGACACACACGTAGTCTTTTAACTTGTGGCTTTCACTTGAGCACGTGTGTAGCTCAAGTATCGCTGACCCCAGGTGTCCTCATTAAGCTGAACTATACACTTTATTAAATGGTACTTGGCTCTAGTATCTTATAGGCAGTGTGCAGAGGGTGGACAGGCTAACATAAAACACCAAAGCAGAACAACAGTGTAGAAATAAATGTCTGCCAAGCTTATAATATTTAGTTTAGGTTGAGATTCTCTCTGAGTCAGAGAGATAGTGCTGAAAATCTGTAAATACCTCTCTTACAAAGACTTAACAAACTCACTTGGATGTCTCAGTTTGGGTTGTACTGTTTATATGCACTGTATTTCTGACCTTTTTTAATTACCTTTGATAAAAATATCCACACACAGTATTCTTTCCAGCGGTAGCTATAAAAAATCCTAGGAAGACCTACAGAATAGTATATACTGTATGTATATAAATGGATGAATACAGTCACTTTCTATAAATAGCTTTATCAAGTTTCTCTACCCTACATGCCTTCTCTGTTTGAATGTGCTGTTTTTAAAGTGTGTGTCAGAGTAGATTTCATCTATATGAATGCGAGCTTGGAAAACAAGCAGCCTGAGACTGAGTCAGGGGAAAAGACAAACTTCTGTAAGAATTAATGCAATATGTGAATTCAGGTGTCTCATTGATCCATCTGGGTCTTGGAGCCTATTCAGCATCTCAATTTACCAACACCTCTGCTCGCTGCGTCAGTGGTAGCTGACTTTAGCCTGTTCTCATCTCCTTCTCTGCTCCCAGGATTTTACTTGCTATGTGGATCTATTGGTTGCTTCTTTTGAGCATCCATAAAAACAACCATAGAGTTCCATAGCTGAAAGCTGCTTGGCTGCCTGAAGCCCATCAAGCAGTTGAAAGCTATTAAATATTATTTCTCAGGTTTTGATTTGGGAAAGACAGTGGATAAGAATGAAGAAACACCTGCGTGCAAACAAATCGATGCAGTTTGCAAATCTGAAGAGTCAACAAGCATCTGTGAATCACTTGTTAGTAGGGGTCCACCTCTGTCTGCTCTCTCACCCCTGATCTATGTGTGTGCTTATGCATTAGACACAAGCAGAAAATTACATTTGCATACACTGCACTGCACTGTAGGTCAATAGCACTCAGTGTAAATAAAACATAGATTTAGTGTCTGCAACAGCGTGCTTGAGGGGTCTGTGTTTTTTTGTATAACATTGAAAGTATTTGCTTACACGGCATGATATCAATTGTTAAAAAAGAATGTGACTGATTTTTTACTATGAAAAAAAATAGAGAGACAAACGGAGTTAGTGTTTAAGCAGCATGTACTGTGTAACTATGCTAACAAAGTATTAGCTGTCTTCACTGTTTTGTAAAAGATAAAATCTCATAATCTTTCTCTAATTTATATTTATAAAACACATTACAAAACCAGGGCCTAATGAATGAATTTTCATGGGTAAGTTTGGCATATGTCTCTTCATTTTCATTTTCAGCAACTTTGTTGTATGTTGTAAATTTTTTGTTCAATGAATAATAGCAACAGTTTCTTGAAATGGCATCATATTGAGTATGAGTGATCAACTGTTGGGTAAAGGAAGTGAGACTGTTCACTTCAGTAGCCAGTGTGTGAGCTGCCAGTGTGGCAGTTTATGTTTGTGTGTCTGTGGTGATAACAGTAGTGTCTCCAAGTAAGAGAGCTATTGACAGCTGTCACCTTCTCCATGAGCTGTCGAAGCTGTCTGCTGCGTGGGTCGCGGTTACACATGTTCTGGGCTGGTGCGACCACGGTACAGATACACTTCCCATCTGCGTCCTGTGCTGAGCTGTAGATCTGCCAGCCCTCCTCAGGGCTCGGGTACAGACCCTGCAGAAACAGAGACATATATATCTTACAAAACGTGAAAAAATTGGTTCCTTCTGTCTGCTACTGTTTATCTATGTTGCTACAAAGCAGGCTTTTCAAAATGCATGGGGGTTGACAAGATTTTTTTTTTCTGTCAGCATGTATCAACAGTATTCTGAAAAGTGGTCCACACTTATAAAACATTTCGAAACTAATACATTTATCTAATACTTGAAAGTGTTTTAGAAAGTGTTTGGAGGAAAAAAAAACTCTAATTCATTCTATATCGTGATTAGTTGTGCCCATTCTGTCACCATAAGTTAGCCGCAGAGTCGTATTTTTTCCATGGCATTCGCATTCTCTCTTGAAACCCTGTCAAAAGTTACTCTTCCCCAAAGGCAATTAATGGCAATTGATCCATCCGAGTACTCAAAATCACTTGCAGTCTAATTTTAGCATTAACTGGAGAGCAACAGAGAGAACGAGAAACCTAAGATTGACAGAGCTGTGCTCACAGAGTCACACCAGTAAAGACACCAGAATGGAGTGATAGAGGGTATAAGACTCAGATATAAGATTGAAGAAGTAGAAGAATAAGAAGAAATGGTTGCCGATTAAGATAAAACAAGAACAGTGTTGAAAAATAAACAGAGGAATGAAAAACACAGTGACAGGACAGACAGATTAAGTACTCAATGGAGGATGAAGAAGGACAAAGACAAATGGAAGGAAAATGAGGATTTCAAAGAAAAAAGGAAGAAGGGGGGATCGGACCAAGCTGCGTGAAAGCTGAGCATCTAATAAGTTTGGACACAGAGAGGAAATGGAGCTGTTTGGGATCGATAATGCAGCCCGTTACCAGTGGAGGAGGGGTGAGGCTGAAAGGATGGATGTCTCTCTCAGTCTAATCCAATCAAAAGTAGTGCTGCGCACTTGCAAGCACACATATGTATACGCAGTTTACGCAAAAAAGCCTGGCCAGGATGATCTGTCTATTCACACTGAATTCTACACACTTAGCATATAAAGCAAAATGTAGAGAAAGAGCAGCCATTTTAGTGATGAAATTAAAGACCCATCCACATAAGTGGAAGGAAAAGGCTGGAAATAAAATCTGTGCTCCTTTCCTGAATTCCTCTGAGCAGTCTTGTGCTGTGCTCTCGTCTCCTTGGGTCGGGGGATCAGATTAAAATGTCTTGGGGGACAAGGGGACAGTGTGATTGGAGTGTAAAGTAGCAACCACCCTGCGAGCCAATGTGCTCACTGTCACATCTTGTCACTCCTGCCAATCCCTTGGCACTTCACCCCCTCTTTCCCTCTCCTCTCCTGCACTCACTGCCTTTTTCTGTTTCTGCCTCACTCTCAGATTGACTGAATTCGAAATCCGACTTACTACAAATGAATTGTGGCAGACAGACTATTGCTATGTATGTCAGTGACTCTTAAATACGCTGCAATGTCAACCATGAGGTGACACTATATGTATCATTCTTTTCATACTTTGTCTACTTCATTATAAGGTATAGTAATATGTTAAGTAGAGTCATATAATTTAAAATGAATATATCTCAATTTAATTAAGGAGTAATATTCTATTCTCATGTTCTATTCAAGCAATCCTTACATACATACATAACTAATATTTCAGTAAGACCAAGTATTCACTGTGCACAAGCATGACTCACAGTAAAAATTATTGGCACCCTGTTTATATTACCATTTCATTATTCTTAATTTCCATGCATATTTGTGAGTCACAGAGCTAGGAGTCCCTGCAGTGACTTGCGCATTTTTTTTCAGTCAGCACCTTTCTTGTCATTAGTCTTCTTTCTTTGAGGCAATTCAGAAGGCTGTTAGGCTGGAGAGACAGAGAGGTCTACAGAGGCCAGAGTTGAAGTTAAGACAAGACAAAAGAGGCAGTCTCCACAACAGAACCTCGTCCAATTTCTTTCAACCGCATCTGACTGTCTATTTCATTCTGCCATTGCCTGAGGGGAGATTCCTTTCCACTGTCTGCTTACCTGCGTGAGTCTCACTCACTGTCAGGGCTTCTCATTTATCCTGCCATTTATGTGTGAGTGCTTGACAGTATTCAACTATGTATTTCTGTAAACATGCATATACAACATATATATATATATACATATACATATATATGATTATGTTTATGCAATAATAATAAAGCATTTACATATACTTACAGATTTAATAATATAATAATGCAAATATTCTGCTTTTAAACGCCACTGATCTACCTGCAAGAGTGTTTGTTTGGAAATTCCTGAAGCTGCAATTTATGATAAAATGTTACAGAATGTGGCTGCTACAAAACTGTGGATATATGTGCTGGATAGGAGAAGGTGAGGCCACAGCAGGGCACAGTGGCTGCTCATTACAGATGATACCCTGTAGTGTTAACAGGTGGAGGTTAGCTTGCCTCAAACTGTAGAATCCACTTAAGTTGCTCTCTGTGAAGGTATGTGCAGCCACATGCCTTCAATAAAATGATATCCACATATGTGGGAGTTGTCTGCCTACGCAACAGATATTCACTTTTGGTTGAACAAGATTCTTACAAATGGATGCAAAAGTGTGCATCAATTTTTCATACTGCTATCAGCTTGAAAGGAAGACACAGTTGGAGTCACACTGACATTTTACTATAGGTTACATCCTGGACAGTGATATGTAATGAATTCAATATTCAGCGAAGTAATACAGGTGGCATGTCAGATGCATTATCATAATACTTTCTTCATTTTCCAAGTCCATGCTGTGCTTCTTATGTGCATTTACCAAGTCTGGGAGTTTTCACAGCAACGCTCTTCCTCTCTCTTCATTAATGTTTCATACATGCTGTGCTGAAATTAAGAGCTTATTTGAATCAGTTCCAATTTCATTACCACCCACCTATCCATTCTGCTCTAACTTCCCCATTCAAATTGCAATGGCAATTTAGAGAGCAGGAGGGAAGAGGTAATTCTTAAATGCAAATGTGCTTTGTCCCTATATGATTTGTGCCTCAGTCAGTTGCAGGGAGATCTATCTATTAGTGCTCATATGCAACAGATCTCTTGGGGTGCAAGTCAACTTGAAACATTGGCTTATTTATGTAAATATGATTAAGTCAAATCTCTGCAGGAAAGAATGGGTCATTGACATTGGTCCATTTAACATAGTGTTCATACCAAGCAGCCTCTCTGATATCTCATTAATGTGGGAAAAACAACTTACTCAGTATCTAATGTTAGCTAGAGATATTGAGAGTATCCAGGGTGAAATGCAGCATAAATAATGTTTGCATACTGCAGACAGGTTAGATGTCAGGGTGTTGCATTTGAGTGGTGATGATAACCAAACCTGTGCTATCATCATGCTAGAGGCTAGCACGGGAGGATTTCAGGTCTGGGGAATAATTCTCTCCACCCAGACACCGACAGTAGTTTCAGCAGAGAGAATGCGTTCAGCTCACTGTCCCAGAAATTCATCCATTAGATGTGAGGGATGAAATAGAATATGTAAGTGCCAGATTTGAAGCTGTCACAGTCATGGCTGCCACGCAGAAGCCCATTAAGGGGGAAGACAGCAGCAATGGAAACAACAGGAAACCGCAGAGGGCAAGGGAGATGAAAAATCAATTGGGCTCACTTGCTAAAGAGAAAATTACTTTTTAAGATTTTTGGCATGTCCCTTTCGCACCACCCCAGGGTCCTTCTGTTCCCATGACATCACTTTTGACAACTGGGGTCTATGAAGCTCCATCAGCTGCTGGCATGTCTTCCACCCACAACCTCCCATTTTCCCAATAGGAACAGATTAATGTGGAGTTACTGATTGTCTGATAAGCAAAAAAGGACAAGTTGTGGTTTGAGAAAGGCTGACAAGAAAAATAGAGATGGCTCTAATTTCCTATAGCTTAGTTCAAATGCCCAATATATGCCCAGTCACAATGTTAAAAGACAACCACAGTAAAATCCCTGCTGAGAGAGGGGAAGAGGAGACAAGATGAGAGGCTGAGTGCATTACTAAGCTAAAAAGTACTACATGCTGTTTCTACATTTCTCTTCTGCCTTTGTTTACTGCAGATAAAAGATCACATTAACCATATACATTTCAGTTAGTCCCCTACAAAGTACATTTAATGTAGTTTAGGAGTAACTATTATGCAAAATAACTTACTGACCAACTTTTCTCATTTATGTCTTTTTTTCAGCAAGATTATCCAATTATTCTTTTGAGCTGGTTGTATCACTGTCAAGATGTGCAGGATGGACTTTCTCTGGCGTTTCATTAGACCAACCCTAGAGCTGGCTGCTGTAAAGCCAGAGTCAAATGAGATCATAAATCTACATCTCTGTACTTTATGAGCATGGCAGGAAGTCTATTATAACTTTCATAAGCAGCAGGCAGAAGGGGCAAACAGGCAGAAGCAGGAGCAGGCCCCGAGATACGGGTCAGAACTCTGAAGAACTCAGCTCACATCACATCAACATCACACCTGAGAGGTAACAACATTGCGAAGGACATACAGTGAAAGAACCAGATGACTGAGATAGAGTTGTAAAGAGAGAAAGAGAGAAGCAGTTTGAAAAGATAGGAGGCATCAAGGTGAAAGAGTCTGAGAGTCATGATAACAAACTAAGAGGTCTCCTTCCATTTTCATCCTGTAAGTGCAATGCCAACTTTGCTTATCCAAGTTCTGCAAATTCTTTCTTTTCCTCTATCTCTCCCTCTTTCTCTCTTGAATACTTTATCTCTCTCTCTCTCTCTCTCTCTCTCTCCTGCCAGACACAAACTTCTCTGAATGCTTGTCCTTAGGAAAGTAGAAAC
>JAPQRN010014416.1:0-10059 GCA_037367275.1 Coranthus polyacanthus | reverse complement strand
AATATTTTTGTATAATGAGTTCATTGCCATGTCTTTAAAACATGGCAGTATGCTCATTTCTCTTAGGGCATATCATTGTTGAATATTGCCTGATTCCCTTGGGTAAGATGGACAAGAATGCATTTAAAATAAGATCCAACCTCTAAGCATGAGAGATTAGGATGGCAGAAACAGCATTTAATAATGACTTTGAGAGGATGACACATTCTGAGGACATTTATGCCTCCCCCAGATTAAATCAGTAATTTAAATTTTAATGACACACATGCAATGCCCACCTCTGCACAACAATTGTGTATGAATGTTTATTTCAAAAAGACAAAATGTGCACTTTCCTGAATTAACAGATTATCCCTACACATTTGTTTCACATTGTAGGTGCACTTAAAAATTCTGAAAATAATGCACATATACAAATCTATTTCAGTTTGAGCTGAGTCTCATGTTGCTCAGGGATGTCTGAATGGGATCAACACAGATTTAAGCATGGTAGCAAAATATCAATATATATGGCATTCCAAGTTGAAAAATGTGGCTGAGAAGTAAAAAGTACTTCTCTCTGAAGATCTTTGCACCAGCACACTGGATGCAGCTACTCTCATAGAGAGGAGTAAGAGATGAGAGCTGGGCCTGAGAGGGCCAGTAGCCTGAGGCACTAAGGCTTAAAGAGAGAGACCTCTCCTGAATACCTATTCATCACATCACCATTAGTGCTGCTGAAGCACTCAGCTCTGCTGCTCAAAATATAACAACGATTACTGCATTAGAGCCCATAGCAGAGTCTGACATGATAGGACTATCACTGCTGACTAGCTGATGTACAGCTAAGGCAAGACTTCAACCTGCATGGCTTTCTCACCTTTTAAAAGCAAGATATAAGATGTAGATGCTCTATCTTGCAACATATCCACAAGCATATACCCAACAGCAGACAACCAAGTGCAGACTCTAATCATCTTGAGAGTAGGCTTTATCAGAGCATGTCGTTTCTTTTTTTCCCCTGCCACCCTACATCATTTTCTTCTCTCATCTTGTCTGTCAACACTTCATCCTTTCTTCCTGCTGCTGCTGGTGTCTCTCTTGCCAAAGCGACAGGATGCACATGTCATTGTTTTGTCATGATCTCACCCGTATTGATTAAGTGATGTGAAGCTAATTAAAGACAATCTGCAAGGAGTGTCAGTGCCAGTGAGAGGAATAAAATCACGGTGATGGAGCAATAGGCCTCTAATTATTATTCTCCTTTTTGTTAGAATAGGAGAGATAATAACCCTGCAGGCACAGTCGGCAGGCACAGTCAGAAGACACTCTCACTGTCTATTTCCCTCTATATCCCTGCCCGCAATCTCCAATTTTCATTTCCACAAACTCCACTCTGTCTTTTCCTCTTTCTCTCTCTCACTCACTCACTTTCCAGCCATGCTGCCCTGCTTGGCTACTCCACTGGGCACTAATTCAAACGCTGTCCACATCCTCTCATTTTGTACTCTGACACTGCCCACCAACCCGGATCTCTACAGCATCTTCAGTTCACAGCATTTGTGTGTTAGTGTTACACAATAAATGCTATATTGTATTCAATATACTCTGTAATGTAAATCATATTTATACACAGTATACAGTGCAGTGCTTTACTTAACTGCACTTATTTTTTGCACTGTACTAGCTTTAACATAATTTAACATATGCATATCCATTGCCAAGAGTGAGAGAGTAATGGTGCAAACAGATGCTTTCTTAAGAATAAAGATAAGAAAGAAGACACATATTTTGTTCTTTGTACATGATGTCCGTGTGTCCAAGGCTACAGATTATTGAAAAGAGGAGGTGCGAAATGTTAAACTTGGAGCAAGCTCACGGCCATTGTTTCAACAGCATGTTTTATTTGTGTACTCAGTAAATAATCAAAAGTGTTTAATAAGTAATGTATTTATTCTACTGCAGTATACACGGAACTCACTTTAACAAAAGTCACCATTTCCAGCTTACCCAAATTCAAGCCTTGTGTTTTATAAAAACGTAAATGCCATGAGAAGAGCTGGTACAGACCTTAATGAACAAATCTGAAATGTATTTTTATGCCTTTACTTTATTATTATAACTGTCCCAGTGGTTAGATTACAGAAGAAGATTGAAAAATAAACGGCTTTCATATTTATATCCCCATAAGTCAAAGAGACATCATCTTGGAGTTCCTCCCAAGTTACAAAGTACACAATTTTGGCAAAAACAATAGGATATCTTATGTCACTAGAGAGGACAGATCTCAATGATCCTGTCAGAATGTTCAGAAAGTGCACCAAAAACAGTAGCGTGCAGTTCACATTTACCACAAATAGAAGCTCAGTTTAACTGACTCAGTCCTTCTCCCTCAAAGTAAAACCAAATCTAAATCAAATCTAATATGATACATAGTGGGTTCCCAATTAGCTGCATATAAAAGTATTTCTCGTGAGTCCCATTTTCCAGATGTGGTGTTCAGTATTATACATGACTGTGTCTGTTTTGTGATCTTGGAGGAATCCCAGGGGTTTAGAATCAGGGAGCATAATGTAATGTAAGCTGGTGTTCCTTCCAGTGGAGCATCTTGTTATCTCTTCTCTCCTACATACTAGTGTCTCTATCAAAAGACCTCTTTACCTTCCTCACCGTGGGGCTGCAGAGAGCAGCTCTGCCAGTCTGCTTGATATGCAGCAGTGTCTGGTTTCTGCTGGGCTCCCACGCCTCCCTGACTGGAGCCTTTAAGCCTTGGCGCAGTCAGAGAGTACCTCGCTCATCAATGGCACTACTGAGTGGCTGTGACAGTGCCACGTGGAAAACACATCGATTAAATGGTTCCTCTTGCCACTCGCTTCTGCTGCGCCGCATAGCTCTCATCCTTCATTCCCCAAAATGAAAGCCCTGCAATTGAGTTAGCTTTCAACATGGGAGGCAATGCTACCTCACTCACACATGGTGTGGAAGAGAGGATTCTGTGAAATAATGGTTGAAATGATCATGTGCAATAGAGGGAGAGCGAGACAAAATAAAGAAAAAGAGACAGTAAAGACGCAGCAGTTGTTAGGGAGAAAGAAACATATTGCAGTCTACTGAGTTGATGCCAGTTTTTTATTATTTCTGATTCTTGCTTAACCTCTCAAATCAAAATATGAGAGCAGTCTGTAATTCAATTCTAAATTTCAAAATAAAAACTATGCTTTGAAAATTCATGACTGAGAAACCTGACATGAAAACCAACGCGTGTTGAGGGAAAAAAAGATTTCCCAGGAGTGTGGTATGTTGTCCAGCCATGTGACATTGAGCAGGTGGAGGCAGAATCTATGTCTGGTGTTTGAGAATGCATAACACTCTCTGATATGGCATGTGTGTCTTCTGATAAAAGGGAAGAGATGTGAAGAGCACCGTTCAAGTAGCAGCTTGCCCAATCTGCTCAGTCTTATGAAAGCTTTTGTATCAGAGCAGGAAGAGGAGCTCTAGGCGCAACAGCCATATTTATATTCCAATCTTCTACACAGAAACCCACATTGCCAGGCTCATAAAAGATTCATCGAGCAGGGGAAAGCAAGGTCGTACAGAAAACTGGTCAGGAGGTGCCTACTGCAATGCAAAAAAGAGCAGATGGACACAAAAAAAACACCCACTGGGTAAGTCCCACGGTAGCAGTTATAGGGTAACGTGTGTTTTTTACCCTTATTACTGGTGGCAGTGTGTCCACCTAGCCAGATGATCAAGCATGTCGATCCTCTAATTGGCATCTGTCATTCATATTATGAATCCTTCTCTCAGCCATGTTTGCTGGTATCGATCCCATGCATTGTTTGGTTCTTTGTCTGTTGTGGATCACATTGCTGACATGTTTGTGAACTATAGAGCAAAGGGGAGAGAGACAGGCAGACAAAGACAATGACTGTGTGTTAAAAAGAGACTGCATGTGCGCATGCATGTGTGCCTGTTCTGGGTGTTGTCAGAGAAATGTCACTCTTGCTTAGAGTCACAGACATAAACCTCTGGGAGTCCTGCACCCTCCAGCATACTTACACAGAAGGAAAGAGAGAAAGTGGAGGAGAGAATGTGATATGGGGATGATATTTATCCCACCAGTCAAGCTGATCCCTCCATACACTTCATACACTGTTGACAACAAATATATAAATAACACCATATACATACATTTTATAAGAACACTGAAAATTTTGAGAAATTATTAGTGCATCAGTCTGTCAACATAAAATTGTCTGAAAGAGAGACTAAGGGTCAAAATGGGTCACTGTAGGCTGAAAAGAGGACATGTGAAAATCTATTTTTCTTTCTTCAGGATTGTATGAAAAGTAATCAGTCCCTCAGTGTACAGCTGGCTGCTGGTTAGCTGCCAGAGTACCAATGTCTGTACAAATGAGAAAGCTCTAACAACTGTATTTAGTGCTCAGTCCCAAAAGACTTTAAAGACCTTTGTAATGACGATTACGAGCTGCCCTAGAGTCAGCCAACTCAGTCCATGGGATTGTAATAGTCATTTTAGGACAGCAGGCCTTCGGGTTTTTCAACAAGACAGAAAACAGCAACATAGGTCATTTGGAGACCACGCAACCCTGAAGGATGCTTAGTGGTCAGTCTGAATTAATAAGTGGTAATTTAAATCATGAACTAAATACCAAGGTTACAAGACTTTCATTGCTGATTTAAAGGAAGGTTGTCAATCCTAAAATAACTGCAAAATATTCAAACACCCTATGTGGATTGCAATTAAATATGTCTACATTTGCATGAAGTCGAAGCTTTTATGTGTTTTGGTTAATTTGTAGCCAGTCAGAAAGGTAAGTCTGTTTACAGACTTACAGTATGAAAAGGGCATTGCAGATGAAAAGGTAAGGCCATGCAGACACACCCTGTCTACCTCAGGGAGCCAAACATGACAGGCACAGTATTACTGAGAGAGTAAGGCCACTGACCTCACATGCTTCTCTACCCAGCGTTCCATCTGTTAACCAATTACCACGCAGGCCGCTGGTTGCTTTCATGCCTCATCCAAGGCACTGCACTAGTAAAGTCAGTCACCCATTTCACCCTGGGCTGCACTGCAAAAAACCTCACTGCCATCATCACACACTAATATCACCCCTGTGTGAGTCATGAACAGACCACATTTAGAAAACTGACCCAGAAACAGGTACATCATCATCAAAAACTCAAACCACTCACACAGGCACAGAAACCGTCTTGTCCATTAAAAACCCACACGCTAAGTACCTGTTCATCACCTAATGAAGCAATCACATTATACAAACATGTATTTACTGTCTCATAGCTGTAAGTATGTACATTATACCAGTGTTGAGGAGTACCTAGTTAAGTGTACAAAACTTCATAATACATGTAATTGTAATCCATTATAGTTACTGAGAATGTTTTTTTTCATGATTACAAAAGGGTTATATCTGAATATATTCATTTTGGTAAAAGCTTATGAAGAATATCATTTGCTCGTTGCTTGTGATCTACATACTTGTGATCTGTTTTGGTTGTTGTGCATTAAAATCCAAATATTCAAATCTTGATTAAGTAATTCTGAATAACTTTTAAGAAAGGAGACAGTAATTCAGTGTTAAGTAGTGTTGTGGTGTTTTTATTGCCTTATTGAAATTCATGTTTTTAGGACTTTATTTATTTTCTAAGTTAAAACATTTGTTATGAAAGTAATCAAAAATAATCAAATGCAACATTACTTTAATAATGTAATTCAAATACTTACATTACTGGTTACATTTTAACAAGCTAAGTAATCTGTAACATATTACATTTCAAAAGCAACCTTCCCAACACTGGTATATTCATATATATTCATTAATCCAACAGATCCTAACTATGAATTTTAACCCTAATACCAAGTTTTAACCCAAAAATAAATGACCAATCTTTTGTGGGCATAATTATATTCCCAGAGGTAAGACCTCATATTGTGTATCCTAACAGTGTGTTGAATTTACATCACTCTCACACAAACACGCCTCTGATGATGAAGCAGTGGGCTACATGAAAGCACATGAAACATTAAGATGAGGGAATGAACAGCGGACAGCACAAAGGCTCAATAGCTCTCTGTGCTCCATCCTCCTTTCTTAAGCTGTATCTCTTTTATGAAACAAATCTCTTTACATTGGTAAAATTCTGACTCACACAATGTGGTATCATCATCGTGCACTTATTCAAGCCCTAGTCTAATCAGTCATGACACAAGCACATACTATTCAATCTCCTCAAGCAGCAGTGAATCAAACATAATGCAACCTCATTATCTGTGGCTGATTGTGAAGCAGCACCTTTGTATATTAATGGGGAGTGCATGAAGGTAGATGCAGCCATATTGGCCAATGTAACCCAGTCTGCACGCCCACTCACCTTCAGAGAGGCAGACATGATTGTTACTGGCTGACATGCACAACATAACAATAAGGTTATATGGGTTATTGTTTTTATGTCTTAAAAGAACAAGAAGTAAATTATAGCACATTATTGCTAAGGCTCAAATCATAGCTATGTGATTAGCAATGTCAACGCTATTAAATAAGAACATACATAACGCTTTCATCTCGTATTGGTTTCAGAGTTGTATCTATGTGTTAGGTGTTGACGTAATTATTTGACATTATGCAATATTAGTAATTCAGACAAGCACTGGATTTACCATGGCATATCCAGATGATTTTAACAGTATATGTCTTTCCTATCAGTGGCAGATTCATGCCCCTACTCCAGCAGCTTTTCATTTGTTTAATTCTCGAGGTGGAGGTTAGGCTGTAGTTTGGCAGGACACACCCTGTCCAGTTTGTTACTACTGTCCTTCCGTGAGGGAAACAACTCTCATATCTCTGCTCCACATTGACTGTCATACAGCTGCACTGTTGAATTCCTCAGCATTCATGAAGGCTTTTAGCAGGTAGGCTCAAAGATAATAATGGCTCTGAGAAAAATATTTTTTACAAGGTTTGACAAGCTTCAGTGTTTTGGCAAAATCACTATGTAATAGGCTTTTGACGTCGAGACAAGGACATGAATTTACCACAAGTGGTTTGATCACACTCATGTCTGGGGAGGGCTGCTATTGTGATCATGCTGCTTTGCTCTCGTTGGACTGGCACAAGAAGAGGAGATTTCTGACCAAAGGGTCACTACCCATTCAGTGGACCATCTAAAGCCAACCCAGCTGTTTACTGTGCATGACTTTGATTGAGCTGACTTCTGTTCTTATACTCACATGTGAAAACACTCTAGATAGTGTTAACATTAGATCAACTCACTGCTTTACATCACTTTAACAGAGTCAGACCTAATATACAATATCTCTTGCTTTCTCATACTACTGACATAAGTTATGAGTTCTCTCAGTATAGCATTATGTTGGCCACTGTTTCATTGGTGTCATAAAACCTTCTCAATACAGTGGCAATTATATCATAGCACTAAACTGCTGTATAATTAGCTCAGAGTAAATAAGCTAAATGTGCCAAATTATGTTTTAAACAGCAACATGATTTACAAGTGCTCATTCCTTTACAGTAGTTGCCTTTTTGCTATAAATCGACCCCAGCTGGGTGTGTTTCTGGTGCAATCATCACACAAGTCTAGAATGAGGAAACACAGTTTAACAGAGTCCTGAATGATAGTCTGTTGGAACTGATTGTTTATTGTGATCCCAGTTTCTTGCACAAGTTCTGTCGCTTCTTTGAGACTGACAAGCAATTAGGTTCCTTTCCTGACTGCACTTGGTGTTTAAACAGAAAAAACACTAAAGCAAGTCTTCATTTCCGTCACTCTCAACCATGCTATGAGTCTTAAGGCCAGACATCTTAAACCAATAGCTACATTCTCCTGGTACTCCCTTGCCCCAGTGGGACCAAAACATTTTTTGCCCTCAAACCTGAATGTGAATCTTTAAAGTACATGAAACAATCTTTATACCCAACAATTTAAGTAGAAATTGAGTCACTAAAGAAAACAAAACAAAGACATCTTTCATCCCCTTGTACAATAATACCTCAGCCATGTTTCAGATTTAATTTTTTGAATCAGTTGGAAGGATGGATTAGTAGAGCACAGGTATTTCTCATCTGACAACATTTTTCTAAATACATATCCATTTGAAAATGTTACTCTGATAATATTTAAAGACTCTTTTTAGAACAAAGAATTTATATTTATTCATGAAGATTCAGGGCAACTCTCACCAACAAAACACCGAGTTGTCACATTGTGATAAAAGGCATATTACACTAACACTGAATTTTTCCTAAGAACTGCTGTCACATAGTGATAAAAGGCATATTACAACTAACACTGAATTTTACCTAGGAACCGCTTAAGTTGCTCTTGTCAATATGACAGCAGCAAGGAATGTTGGTCTTCAAGTCTGTATTTGCCAAAATAAATATTTCATGAATTTTAAATAGTATACATCCGACACAATCCTACACTTAAAATAAATATAAAATTGAATATTACCTATTTATATTAAACACACTGACAAAATGCTGATTTTCATAGAAATCTTTAATGCTTTTTAAATGAAACCTTTGCTCTATACACTATCGAAGGTTACGATATTAGATTGTTTGGACAAATCCTTCTCTGAGTATCTATGAGTTGCCTTAGGGTTCATTTGAAATTTGAATATTTTTACAGGCATCTTTTAGTTCATTTTGAATACATTACAATTATTTTAAAAATGTATTTATTTATGAACTTTTACATTAGTTGAAGTACATATACTCTCCCTACCCTGTTGAACTGGAAGCCACAGCATGTAATATGCATGCAGAATACCATATGCACACACATGCACACACACACATACACTTGTGTCAGTTTGTCCTCTTCTGCATGACCTGATGTGCATACCATAGCAAGACATCTGTACCAAGGTCAAGCAGGTGCCCATCTGTATCAGTAACATTAAGGACCCCTGGGCTTTATGGGTAGTTAACAAACACATGCATCGAACGAACAAGTGCATCTGTCTCATTAAAGCCCTCTAAATATTTCAAGGCCTGTGCTGACACTATGACCATAAATATGAATATCTCAGCTCAGCTAGAAGAGACAGTTAGCCTTATTGCACCAGATGCAAGAAGTCATCAATTCTTTATGTTCGCAGTGCAATCTAAGAGAGCTGGGTGGCGTCATATTTTCTTTTAGTGCTTTAAATATTTAATGTAAACATTTACAACAAATTGTCCCCCAAGGCCAATTACAATATGAACCCTGTGAAGATGGGAGATGGTTATAGCTACTAAGATATGACAGTAAGTCATCAGCTACATTTTCAGTGTCACATTCAGAACTGCTTACCAGTGACATTTATTCTATTTCATTTACTGGAGAACATCCATGGCGTTGCGTTGATGTCAGGGCAGACAGTTTGTGTGATTTACATATTAAAAGCACTTGAAGCATGTACTTCAATTAATTATTAGATTAGATCAGAAAAATGCTAATTTGTGGTTAAATTATTTTTAGTTATAAGCACAGATAAATTATTTATTTTAAAGGAGGCTGAAGAGATTATGTTTTATTTCATGTGGTAGTCATGTATGTTTTTTTAATATGATTGTTCAGTTTGAGCCCAGGAAACTCCTGCCACCTTTTCAAACCACTCAGAATTCAATCAGCTTGTCATCTTTAATACCATCTTTTCTGTACATGTGACACTTTGAACCTAAAACACAGGAACACAGTACAGCTCGTTCAACAGCACACCTCAAATTATACCGTCTACTCCTTTTAAAGGGCAATGGCAATGTCCACTCATGAGTAGACATGACATACAAATTCCTGTTACAACATAAAATAAATTATTGCTCACTTGAATTACATTTTAACAATGGAACAGACTCAATAATTACATATCGTCTTAAGTAGATTAAATGTAATCAGTAGTCATGGTGTGAAAAGTCCACAACCTCGAAACACATATCAGCTGTGACAAAATGCTTGTTTAGGACCTAAGAGATGAAACAAGTAAGGAGCTGTCCAAAATTGTGACTGTCATTTGCCTCTCATATTCCA
>JAPQRN010014376.1:0-17994 GCA_037367275.1 Coranthus polyacanthus | reverse complement strand
AATGGCTGCAGGCTGAGGAACTGTGAAAAATGGTATTCAAACCCCAGTGAAGCTGAGGTGTTTTTGCGGTGCTGTGGCATAAGGTGGAAAGAAAGGTAAAGGTTCCTCTTTCTGCTACTATTTACACTAATCTGTATGTACTCGTTCATAATCATCATATGGTCTGTTTTTCCGAATCACTACATTTCTCTAAATACTAAAGAAACAAACTTGCAGAAGGTGAAGGAACCAATCTTCTATCCCCTGGGGCAGGTGCTGGTCTGTTTTCCCATTTACCTCACTGTGTGAGCTTGACTATTACTTTTTTTCTGTGTGGGCTTTGTATCAGCCCAGAAATAAGCAGCTATAAGCAGCTTGAACCCACACCTTACTGCCCACAGGGCTGGTTCAAGACAAATTCATTTACTCATGTCATTTAGAGTTTAGCTTGGGGATGGGTTGTGGATCAGAATGACACTTCTGTTCGAAAATAACAAGACAGAGACATTTTCTTGGAGGGAAAGTGATTTTTTTTTTTTGAGGACTCGCAGTGATGGGCAGCAAAAGAAAATCATTATATCCAGATGATTCCTGCATAGCAAGTTGTGACAAAGAGTGATGGTGGAGGTGGAGATGTCCAGCCTGTTTTCCAAAGATGTTCAACCATTACTAACACAGCAGTCTCTACAGCTGTCTCAAAAAGTAAAACCTACTTCTTTTGGCACTGATGTTAATGTTATCTATTTAAAGGTAAACTGTGTAACATTGCTCCCTTGTTTTTTTTAAACAAACCGCTCCGACTTGGTCCGTCCTCAACTAACGAGTGAGAGGACAGTGGTGGTTGAGTGAGCAATAGAGCGAATGAGGAGAGCGAACGGCGTAGCGAGGGGAAAAAAAGCAAACATCCTCCCCTTTGGAGGAACATTTCTGCCCCCCAACCACAACAAAATTGTTACAATGGGTCAATTGTAGCAAGTATTGAAAGAAACATCAATATTACAACAATTCTTTTGGCTTTTCTTTTAATAATTAATCATTTATGCTTGAACTATATAAATTGTTCCCTGAGACAATACATTTCCAAATACAATTATAAAATGTTATATTATCAGGTTAGAATTACAACAATAAAGTTAAATATTTGTTTAGCACAAAGATGAATATTTTAAGAGTATTAGTGGCTGCAGTGAGCCCATTTTACACTGCACATATTCTTAAAACAAAGTACAAACCGCACAAACTGTCGGCGGCCAGAGTTTTGAGACACACCACACACAGCGGTCTTTCTTCATCTCCTACCACATCCACAGGGAGTCCAAGACCGAGATGTGCGTCGTCATATTTTCTCGTCTTACATTTTGGTACGGAATCGTCTGTCACCTCGGCCGACAGTGTCTTGTTAGTTTCGCATGTTTTCCTTTTCGCCCCAGTAACAAACTTGTCCATGTTCCAAACCGACACTCTGTCTCTGTCACTTGTCTAGTCGGTGAGAAATCACCGTGGCAACGGATTTGCTTGTGTACGTCCCCAAAACGAGTTCGGGGTGCTCTGACGTCAAAACGTTAGTTCCGCCTGGTACATGTTCTGACCTGAAGAAAATAAAAAAAAATAACAGGAACGAAACCCCCTCCACACACACACACACACACACACACACACACACACACACACACACACACACACTTTGAGAATCACTGGCTTATGTGAAGTTTGAGTTGGAGTCGTTGTTTGACGTTAGCTAACAACATATGCACTATGAGGTTTTCTGCAAAATTCCTTATGCTCATTCCAAGGTTCTTTAATGTCTCTCTTGTGCTGCTCTATAACAGTGTGCTACTGTTAACTCAGAAATGGAGTTGGCTAATGTCAACAAATGCACAAGCATGCGCGAAACTTACATGTGGAACCTTAATTTAGCAATTAGACTTAGTCTCCTAAAGCGGCACTACTAATTTTAGTAATATTAATGGATGAAATTAGTTTATTAAATATAATGGGCATCACTTGTGACCAGCAGAAAAAAGGCTTACTCTTCCAACACTGCATTCTCCATGGCTCTGCATTGCATTTTGCTGTCTTTCCGCTCATTTTGGTTTTTCTTTGTAATTTGGTTCATTTTTAATGCTTTTTGTGAGCTTTGTTTCCACAAACAGCTGTTTTATGTACAAAATCTCATATGAACCCACTGTCTGACTGAAATAGCAGTTGAAGAGGCAGATATTTTTCTCAGGGGTTGTGAATTCTGGACCAGGGCCGACCCAAGCCTTTATGGAGCCCTGAGGAGAATTTGATTTGGGGGCTCCACACCACCTCTGTTACTTCAATCCTTTTTTGTAACAGTGCTCTCTTGCAGATTTTTCTAAGCAGAGGAGAGGACTGTCATGTAACATTAGTCTAAATAACTTTGCTTGCATCAAAATGCACTTAATGTCAGTTACAGTGCAGATGAACAGCATATTCAAGTTCATTACACTGCTTTTCAAATAATTTCTGTCACACAAAGACACACGTAGAACATTTAAAAATAAAAGCTGTTATGGAGAGTATTTAAGTTAAAAACAGTGGCTATATCATACACATCAACAACAAACGGCCTTGCATCTGATCGACTTGAAGATGTTTAAAGCTAGTGTTTACTATTGTTCAAAGCTTTTGTGACAATGCGTGAAAATATATATATGTACTACTTCATTTTTTAATTCTATTATTCCATATGAAATTGGCTTGGACCTCCTCAGAGCCCTGTACGACTAGCAGATACACGCAGAGCTTGAGGGGAGAAATGTCTAACAATATGACTGATACGACCCGTTGCACTTAAATAGCTCATCAAACTGTAGTGTGTGGGTAGGCTCTGTAATACTGCAGTCCATGTGTAAGCGTGTGTGCCTGCGTTTCCTTTGCTGATAAATGCAGTGGCTGTGTGACTCCATTTACCATCTCCCTCTTCTTCGCAGTCGACTCAGAGATGAGCAGAGCGGGAGAAATGTGGGAGAAAAGTGAGTCGTCACAGTTTGCAGCGGATCTGCACGATCAGAGCAGTAATTCGTGTGCTATGTTTTAACCAGTGGATTAGTCTGCTCATATCTGTGTGAAAAAAAACTTTATTCCTCACAGAGCCAAACAAATGTTTGTTGGATGACGATGTTTAATTCATATTTGATAATGAAGATTAATGCAGTCGACTCAAAGTGTAGAAGACGCCTCTTTGGAAGTCGTCCTACTTTTCAACTGTGTTCAGATTAGCACCTGTGTGTAGCTCTGCATACATTTGAATAATAATAGTTTTGTGACCTGGTTGATTCCCTTCTGTAATTGTATTTTCAGACAGAGGTTCAAATTAAACCATCCATTTTAATACTCCAAGATGAAGAGTCCACAAATAGCCTACAGTGAGCAAAACCTGTCTGACCGACTATTCATCAGAACAGCACTGGAGAGATTTACTGTGCCGTTTACAATGGAATATTAGGGCCACGAAGAGGGGAAAAAATAGTATTTCAAGAAAAAAGGCCAAAATTTTTTAATTTAAATCCACTGGCTTAGACTATCCAATCATAACATAAACAGTGACGAATGAAATTCAAACAAAAAGTTAAATGTGGTCAGACATATCTTACTGATAACAATTTAAAGACTAAAGAGGTGGATCTTTAGAAAGTTCTTAAAAACATCGAGCAGCGGAAAACTATTTGACAACTTACCGTTCATTAGACAGTTGATCTGTTCCTCTTTGTCTTCTTCCTCAGAAGAAATCCTTCTCGTCTTCCTGGGTGGGGAACCATCGCCGTCGCTATCTGAAATCTCAGACCTCTTTCTTTTTATTCCACGTTTGTCTTCATGGAACGTCATCAATTTGTTTTCTGGAGAGCCACTACTGCTGTCAATTGGTTGGTCAACTTCAGAGTAGGGCTCTTGTCTTGTGATTCCAGACCTTTTATTCAGAGCTGCACAGGCGGCCTGATGCACTCTGAGAACAGGGCTGCTGCTTCTTTAGCTTTCTTTTTTTGAAGTATCAAATAAAATAACACATTTAGAAATGTAGCTAATTCTAGTTTTAGACCAAACCAAATGTGTCAGTATAATTGTATTTTTCTGTAAAAGTCTTGTATAATCACTGTTTTAAAAATAAGCAAATATAGTATTTAATTTCTTATGCTAGTTCCTCTGAAACACAATAACAAACATGATGTTGATGTTGTGAAGTAGTGTGGGGTCATGGGAGTTGTTGTTTTCACCACCAGTGCAGTTGAAAATCTATGTGATGTGACTCAGGCAGAAATCATCTTGACAAACGAGGTGAAGTTTTATCCACATCGGCCCTCATTTATCAAACGAATGTACGATCATTCCCACGCGAAGTCGGGCATTTATCAATCTGATCGTGAACAGAGGCTACGCTCAAATCTCAGCTCTTGTACGCAAGTTTGGAGTCAGTGTGGACGTGAAATATAAATATAAAACATAAAAGTGGCTGATATATTCTGATTGGCACGTAAAAATATGTTGCCTATGATAAAATATATGCTAAAGCCTACATTGACTTTGTATCATATCCCACTTAAAAAACCATTAACAGTGGTTTTGGTGTTAGGATTCATTTCTCTTTCATTTTGAGATTGCCAGAGAAAGTTTGAAATATAATTTTGGTCTGTGTGGATAAATTGCACAATGTAAACCAGGTCCAATTATCTGATGCCAGGTGAACATCTGCGCAGAGATCAGTGTCCTGCACAGCATCTTACAAGGAGACAGCATCTCATTCATCACTTTTTTAGTGTTAAATCTGAAAAAAATCTGTCCAGTATTCAACAGTGAAAACTGACAATACACAATGGTTCGTTAAATATTTTATTCATGTGATGATGAGTGTTTCAGTGTTTTCCTTTCTCTGTTTTAAAGTGGGTAGTAGTGAGCGATTGAGTCCGGGTCCAGGTGCGCCAACGCCAGGCAGCTCGTGGTTTCCTGGCTCTGTGGGACCAGCTCCAGACCGGTTTATGTAGCAGAAGGCTGAAGTATAGGCTACATACAGGAAATAAAAAATAGCCTAGATTTTTAAGTTTTCACCATTATCCAGCTGAAACCCGGCAGTGCGTCTGTGTGTTATGTTCGATATGGAAGCAGATCCGGTAACCATGGTTACACGCTCCTCAGTCTGGATCGGTTTAAGGCTGGCCTCCTCCACAACACACCTTTTAGTGGCGAGTTTGAGGTCTGACCATTGTTCCCTCACCTATATGGAAAGATTTACGACATCATCTCTCAGATATCAGCATTGTGTTAGTCCTACTATTATATGCAGAATAGGCCCCATATCACGTAGGTATAAATTAAATATTCAAACCTCAGCTGGAGTTTACTTGTTGACGGGAGCACTATTGGCCACAGCAGTGATTTCTTTTCACGCTGCAGTTTATTGACTTTCTTTGATGCTGCTTTTCAGGTTGATTGGTTCCTCTGGACGTTATATTTTCCATTTCGAGGTCAGAGAAGTTTCTCTTCTTGGTCGTATCCCATTAAATAACCGCATTCTATGAGTCAACTTGTCTAAAGGTAAGTCAGCATTTAACATTATGTTACCGTACACATTAACTTGGTGGTTTGCACATCCTTGTAAGCTAGATCAATACTGAAATACATCAACACGCTGGCTCTTTGTTGGATTACTGCATTGCAAAATACAATAATGCACTGTACTACTGCTACTGTAGTACTGTCATTACCAACAGGTGATAACTGTAACAACTGTGGCCTGAAATTGAAGCCAACGCAGAAGTATCTTAAAATACCACTGACAGTCACTACATGCAGGCTTTAACTGACTTCCACTGAACTTTTCTTTAGAAATATTAAATCAGTATTTCTTTCCGGGAGTCATACTGAGTTTAGGGATTTGTCTCCAGAAAGCCAAGATGGTGGCGGCCAAAATGCAACCTTGAGAACATGGTAGCCAGAAAAACCAATAGGTGACGTCACCGTGCTATTACATACTTACCACTTACTTGTCCAGTGTTATCCACGTTTCCACATATAGGAGATACATCATTGACAACCGATCAAATGAAACAGGTTACAGGGAATAAAACTGCGTATTTCTCTGAATTTGAACATTGCTGGAAACATTTGACATAATGTAAGTACACAAAGTGACAAAATATACAACAGATGCCAAGTAGTTTTTAGATATTTTAACGTGGAAATGTTTTGCTTTAAGGGAGAGACTGATGGCTTTTCCACTCCTGGGACAACATGTTGTTACAGCAAAATTGTTGATCATGCAGGTTGTGTATCAGTGTGTGCAGAGTCTCAGTATAATACAGTGTTTGTCAGGGGTGTCAGGCTTCACTTTGTATGCAACTGTAGTCTTTTGTACTCATTCAAAAATCAATTCCACTCAAGACCTAATATATGTTTCCTGTTCCTGCAGCTGTAATGATATTGTGTCCTTTTAAAGGCATGGTCTACAGTGTGTAAATCTGTTACTTTATGACTGATACCAGACTAGATTGTCATCCTGTTTTTGAGAAATCTCGTCACAGACTTAACTGTTAAATTTGTAGAAACCTATTAGCAGCGCTCCATGAACAGACACAGATTAAAACAGTATTTATGCCCTCGGGTTCATGTATGCATGTTCTGGAGATGTTTCACTCTGGACTTAAGTGTTGGATGTTTTGCAACTGTCCTTCTAAGAAGAATGAGTTAACACGCTATCAGAAAGCAACTGTTTTAGATCCTCCACACGAAGCAGAATTTCCAAACTATTTTTTTTTAAGGATCAGTTGTACAATGACAGTGAAGCAGACATATAACAGATGGAATTTGTGACAATGAATAAGTAGATCTTGTGCATGTGCGGGCTTTTATGTGTCACTTTCATGCCATTTTAAACGGAGTGTTTGTCCCAAGCTGCCAATGCTGATTCAAAGCATGTTTGATCAGTCTGGTTTTTGTTTTTTTTATAGCATCCAATATGTCAGCAGATGATAAAATTCTCCCAGCATGCGGGCCTTATCTGAATCTCTGCGGATCGAAAGTTTAAAAAGGGCAGCGCTCACAGCAAGAGAAAGACAATCAATTTCTGTCCCATTCACAGATAAGATTGGAGATCTGAGATACTCCAAGTTAGTGTCGGGTGGGCTGACATATGAATTAACTACTGATGAGATTTTATGTCCAGGTAAATGTTACTGAACTGCAGGAAGGATTATAGTCTTTTTTTCCCTCTAAACCTGCTATATGTGTCTTTGTACATTCACAGACGTCACCTCCAGTTCCATACACAGGATAAATCATATGTAACTCATGCACAGACGGTTGATTTACCAGACACGTGGTAAGCAAAATCTGAATAAAGTTACTACCTAAACATCAGCCACAGCTACGCCCTGACATATCATAAAAACCTTATCTACATAAAAATGGACTTGAAAGGTTTCTCATTTTTTCTCTGCTTCACAGATGGTTTTTGCTCATGCCTGTTTTTTTTCAGTTTAAAGACGCTTTCCATTTGTTTTCTCTTGGCATAACTTGTCTTTTATAGCGCTACACTCACTCTAAAACACCACTTAATTCAAAAATCCTGCTAGTTGTCTAATCCCCAATTATAAATTGTGCCCAAGTGTAAAATGCAGTTTCCAGGGAAAAAAACAATAAATTGTCATATGTTTGTCCAAACATTCAAAACGTATTGTTATTTTAAAATCAATTCTCAAATTAAACTTGCTTGTAGTTGGTGGAGTCTTGTCGGCCGTCTGTTTCATCATTTTCTACCTCTGGGTTACAGCCCTTATTTGCTGTACAGGTTATGATCGACTAAGGTTTTCCTCTGCAAGGAAGGATTATTAGCAATAATACGTATGTGCTCACTTTGTGTTTTACATCCATAAGAAGTGGTAAAGTAAATGGCTAACCTGCCTGTTTCTTGCAGTCCGTGTGGTTGTCTGTCTGACTTCTGTTTCTTGGACCTGTTGTATGTTTAGATGTATCCTAACAGAACACCTTGTCATGGTTTCTCACCAGCTCCTGTCCCCTTCTGTCCGTCCTCTGCAGTCCCCGACCTAATCGCAGTGTCCACACTCACAGACTCGCGGACTTTGCATATGAGGGCTCTCTCACAGACACTGTTAGCCGTTTATGCATGCTGTCGATAAGTCTACCTTTCTGCAGACTATGCCTGAGTGAATGTCAAACACGGGTTTACCAGTGGAAAATATAAGCATTAAAAAAAAGCACTGGGTGTGCTGGCATGTCTAAATTTACAAAGAAACATTCTACAAGGATTTAAAGATTCAGTGATTAATTTTTGGTGGCATCTAGTGGTGAAGTTGCAGATTGCAACCAACTCAATACCCCCTGTCTCTCCCCTACGGTGGCCACCAAAAGCAACCAAAGTCCTTCATTAGAGCCAGTGTTTGTTTTGTCCATTCTGAGCTTTTTAGTCAAGGGGATTTTAGTTCTGATCCACATGAGCTGACTGTGATTTACCCTAACGCAGGATGTCATGGGCTATAGAATGGAAAAATGGAGATGAAAACCTCTGTCGCAATAAACAGTTCATACTAACATAACCAAAACACATTTGTTCTTATTGTCAGGTGATCATGCACTAATGAAAAGTTACATTCCATTTCTGTAATTAGAGACTCCTAAATCCCTGTAAATCTTACACACTGGACCTTTAAGATGGTACATAAAAAAACACATCAAATCGGCAATCATATTCTATGTTACAGATCTAGTTTATTCCCCAAACATTTCTTTAGATTTTTGACTTAAATTTGACAATTACCTCTCGTCCACTTCACGCAGCAACGGCCTGGAAAACGTTCAGATCAGGTAGTTTGGTCCCATATGTGCCTGAGCCGTGAAGAAAGTATAAAACACAAAACAAAAAAATGCCAAACTCACAATAGAACGAGCTATGTCTTGGCATCGTCGAGGTAAGATCATGTGATATGTCGCAAAACGCTGCCCCATTCCTTGGCAGCAGAGTTCCAGGGATGACAGAGAATGTTATAATGTTGTTGAAACACTGTTAATACTGTGCAACATTGCAGAGAAATACAAAACCGTAATGATAAGACTTTAATGTACAAACGGTTAATATTAGGCCACTAACATGTTTCAGATGATAAGCCATGTGTCCAATGTTAAAGAATGATTGGTAAATATTTTTTGGGTTGTCCTTTACCCTCTCGAAATGATCCCATATTTTAGATGTCTGACACATGAAATGAATTAATAATCAATTATGTAAATCACAAGTTCTCTCACTTTCTGTGGAGTTTTGAGGTTGTTTGTTTTTTTTACCTGCAAATCAAAACTTGCTTGACTAAGACTCAGTCCTTGACTAACGTTTGGGGGCATGGTGGTGGTGGGTGGTGTGTGGGCGTTGGAACACAGGGCCGTCTTCATCCTGCCCGCTATCTGCTGGGTTTTGTTCTGCTCCTCGTCTGCTCCTTGCCTACTCACCGGGTTCCTGGTTGCTCCTAACCTGGTTCATCTGCTCTGCCTTTCAGCCAGACCGCTGTCCAGTCGTCCACCTTCACCCCGCGGGCAACTTCGTGTTTGTTCACAGACTCCACGTTAACTTGAACAAAACTCTTCTAAAGCCTAGGGATGGATGTTGATAAGATTTTATTGATACCGATGCCATTGTTGATTCTCCCATTCTGTCCCATTCTATATTGATTCCCTCAATCATCAATTCTTGAAACTTCCTAATACTGCAAATGTGTTATTATTCAGTGTATTATTGTCACTGAGTCAGAACACAGTTAAAACATTGAGCTTTGGCTGGGCTGCCTGGTAATTAGTCCAGTCCTCACCATGGTTACAGCTATATGTCTTAAATTCAAACCTATACAAGCTATACATGTGTTTACTTAAATGAGTTTGATTGACTTAGAGTACATTTAATTTTGTACATGCGCATATGAATGCCTGTTCAACACAATTAACTTCTCTGAGCTGCAAACATCATTGCTCGTTGCCGTTGTAATAAACAGTTTAAGAGACGCACTGGCCAGCAGATAGAAAGACGGAGAGATGTACCGCAGGCGAGCTCATGCTTAACATGACTGTGAACTTTTGATGCTGCTTTCATCAGACTTGGAGACGAGAGAACAGGTTTACCCGACTCCCTTTCATGGTAACTCACTCTCGTTGTGTTTCTTTTTCTAGTTTTGTGACCTGAAGTATAGCTCCGCCTCATCCCCTCATCAACTTATAAACACTGACACCAGTTTTGACATGAAGGGGCGGCGAGACCCTGGAACCCTGGGACCCTTGCATAATGTGTTTAGTGAGTGTTTAGGGTCACCAGCTCTGGTCAGAAAAACATGCTGCCATCAATAAATGTAATTGATAGTCACAGAAGCATACAATTCTGATTCCCTGTCCAATTTGAAAGCGGTTCTCGATTCCCATCTGTACTCAAACCTTGTTCTACGTGTCCAGCGTTCTGCATTCGAGTCTGTAATACAACCCCACAGCACACACCCTGGCGTTCCTTTAAGCTTTCAAACTGCAGTTTTCCTTTAAGGGTGAAATCTAATCACAAGCAGCACTAACTTTGAGTAATTGAGACGTGATGTGAGTGGCAATGTTCTTCTGGCGGAGCAGGACTTACCACAGTTTTCCCAGCATTAGATTAGTATGATAAATCCCTTAAACTAACACACACGTACATCTGCATTACGCTCACAAAAAAAGATTGCATCATGTGTTTACACAATCAATTACGGAGCAATCAAAACATCCACACTGGTTTAATAAAAAAGAATGGCTATTTTATGCAACATTTTTGCTTCTGCTTGATGCCAGTAAAAAAAAGAAAAGCAAAAAAAAAAAAGCTCCCTTGAATTGTTGACGGGTTGAAATGGAAGACGAATAGCTTAAAAAATTAAATTAAAGAAGCATAAGTCTCCACAGCTGACAAAACACGCGATTCATCACTGTGAGGAAAGCGTCCTCACTGTTACGAGAAAGGCAAGTGTGTACATAATGCCAAATAAATCCAGTCTGTGCACACTCCAAAAGGCACACTGTGGACGACTGCATCTCTCTGCAGTTGTCGAGTCTCTCTTTCCGCCGTCTCACATCTTTTTCTCTCCAGCACCCCTGCCCTCGTCTCCTCTCCCATCCCTCTCTTTGCAGGTTATATTAATGCTCACAGGTTGTATTTTATGCCTCATGATTCACATATCTGCTCCCTGACTGCTGTTTGGAGAAGTTCCAATGTCTCCCAGAAGCCCATGAAATGTACCGCTATGACAGACTTAAAGTTTCACACGAGTGGGTTATATTTATGCACGATGATTCACACTGTAGCTACTTTTCGAGATGTTCTGCCTTATTCCCAAAAGACCTCAAAAAGCTTTTTTTTTTTTTCTTAGATTGTACTCTTAGGTTGCAAAGTTTTTCTTCTTGCAACAGATGGATTATTTAATATTTTTGCTGTTATTTTAAAGGTAAGAGAGATGTTGTGTTAAAAGGACAACAACACGGCAAATGTCAAACCATCATTTTCTTTGTTGTTTACAGCTTAATGTCAGTTATTTGCATAAGGAGAAGCTGTATTTAGCATAGCCTGCCTGTTTTCCCTGATGCAGTGTAAAGTGCTGTAGCTCCCACCTCTATCCTGAAGCATAATGCACGCCTCTACATTCCATAGTGACGTTAAAAGACAGCACTGCAGTTTAACAGTAGTTTAGTTGGAGCCAAGTGAACCTCACCTGTGAAGGTAATCAACAGCCTCATTTCCAGATACACAAAAATATATCTAGTACATCATGCTTCAGTAAACAAAAACAGCATGTCTCCAAAAACATGTCCTACAAAGACAAAAAATAAAAATAAAAAACTGACTTGTGATGCAAGGACTGCGAAGTGGAGCCAATCTTTAAGTGTAATACCACTGACAGCCACTAGATGCCAGCTCCACAAAGACTTACATCGAACTTATCTTTAAAAATACTAAGTCCATTTTTTCCAGGAGTCATTCTGGTCTCATTTGCTTGAGAAGGAGCAGTAATGGAATCACTATCATGATTAGGACTGTCATTTTCTTATCAATTAATGTAACGATTATTTTTTTGATTAGTCTATCGATCACTTTCTGATTAGTCCATTAATCCTTTGTTTAACTTATCAATAAATAATCACCAGAACTTCTATCATTGTTCTTTCTGACTTTCATTCGAGCATGTCTCATTAAAACAAGTCTTTGTTCGAAGAATTCTTCTGTTTCAATTAGGATTTTTTTTTTCTCAGCAGCGGACAGTGTTGTACTGCAGCTGTGGTATCACAACTTAGAATTGAAAAAATGTATCAGAAATTAAATTGAAAATAAATATATTAAATAAATTAGAAATTAATCAAAAGTGTATTTAATTTAATACATGTTTTTAACTATTTGCAACTCATTTGTCTTGGATTAAAACGTATTTTCCAGCGTGATTGCAGTATGATTGTATGTTTACAACAACTGCAAACATTACACTGCTCATTGTTGCTCTTTCTCTCTCTTGTGTTTATTTATATAACTGTTAAACTGAATTATGTGCAATTTAAGAAATCAGTGAAATGAAAAGAGAAAACATTAATCAAGCTTTGATTATGAGCATATTTGATCAAATGACAAAGCTACATTATCTCTTATTATTAGACCATGTTGTCATATTTTGAAAGACTGAACTACTTTACTGGATGCACAGAACTTGTTCAACTCAGAAACAAGTGAAAAACTCCACAAATCCACAACAGAACTGTTTTATTAATAAGAAGATGAGGGTGTTTGATCAGGAGATTAAAACTAAACCATTTTGGCTAAATCATCGGCGATAGCGCTGTTTTGCAGACGCTCGGTGAGAAGAACTACATGTCATTAGAAAAACAGTACTTGTAGCCACTTAATCAAAGGGAAACTTTACATGGTCATTTTTATTGGTAGTTGAAGTAAACATTCAACATTTCTCTCTCCTCAGATGTCACCACTCGTCTTGACTTCATGTTGTCAATGCTGTTTTGTATTTGCAAACCACTCTGTGAGTCATAGGGCATTTGTAAAACATGTTACGTTTTGGCAAGAAATGATCTCCGTACTCTTAACCGCCCTACATACTGTGTGCTGAGATGAGTACGAAACCGGTTAAAAGTGGGTGAGAATGTGCATGTGTAGCCTCCTAATTGCCTGAAATCCCTTCTTTCAGCCTTATCAGGCTCTAACTTATGTTCCTAATTTGTGTCACATCACAGATGTTGCAGCAGCTGCACTGTATGCACCTGTGCCAACCTGCACTTTAGTATAGCTCGTATTCCCTTGCGGTTATGCACGAGTGTGTGTGTGTATACCTGCAGCGTTGCTGACATTTATGTGCCAAAACGTGACCTTTTCCTTTTCAAGCTCAGGTGTATCCTGTAACTTTAATTATGGCTCAATTCCATTTAGTCGCTGTGTGCCAGGGCCTTGTTATTGTGCCTCCTGGCTCGCTGGCAGCGGCACACCTAAATGGAACAGAGCCATCATCAGTGTTAGTGCTTACAGATGTGCTTTCCCTGCAGCAACATGTCAAAAGTATCTGCCGTGAGAAAGGTCTGTTATGTTTGTGCGATATCGTGATCATTCCAGCTGGACAGTCCATTGTAATTTCCCAGCTGGGGATGTGATAAGACCTGCTGGGCTTCCACAGCTTGGCCTGTGAGCTAGAAAAAACAAAGCACACGCCATATTATAGTGTGTGTCCACTCAGGACAGACAGGAGGAATTACTGGTGTAAAATCAGTTCAGGCGGTGAAAAGTTAATCAGTTTTCTGCGGCGGTTGAATGTAACTAGGTACTCAAGTGACAGGTACTTGCGCGTTACTTGAGTATTTCCACTTCAAGTAACTTTATCCCTCTGCTATCTCAGAGACAAATATAGTTCTTTTTACTCCACTGCATTGGTCTGACAGCTTTAGTTACTTTTCAGATTCCAAAATGTTCCATCCCCTTCCTGTTCTGTGAAAACCACGTATATCCAAATGTGTTGATTTTGAATGCGTGTGATGAACTGAAGGATGAAGTGTTCCTTAAGGTGTTGAAGCACAGCACACAGCATCTGACGTGAACAGATCTTCTATTAATTCAATTATTAATTCTATTCAATGAGGCAGCGGAGTATTCAGATCATTTACTACAGTACAAGCAGAAATAACACAACAAAATGTCCCGAATGCAAAATGTTGCGAGGTAAAATGAGGTAAATGCGAGGTAAAATGTTACCTCAGCAACTCTCTCAGCAGTTCTTTCCAAGGTATTAGAATATTATATTGCTGTCTTTATCACTAATGAACAGCATTTTAATGTTGCACGTTGTCAATGTGGAGTCACATTGTCACATGGAGTTTATATACTACTGGGTAGATTAGTAGTGTAGTACTGCTTCATAACATCTCAGCATATCATTTTTGTAAAGGTACAAGTAACTTTAAATTTAAAGGTAACGCATGTAACATGTGCCACTTGTGTTTGTAAACAGAACTGTTGACACTTGGCCCCTCCTCTCCACTCCAGCGAATGAGGAAGAGCGAGTGGTGTAGCAAGACAAAAAGCTGTGAAATAGAAAAATAAAACGTCATTTCCTGATTCTGTCACAGCGGTTATATTCTAAAAACGCAAATAAACACAACCTCGCAAAACTCGACAGGGATGTTCTAGAGACAATGTAAAGAAGATACTCGATGATGCCGTTACTGGCTGGAAATGCAAACACACTGCCCGAAGGAGAAGATGAAAAACGAAAATAGAAAATAGAGGCAGAGGGCAGCGTCTCTGCAGGTAAACACACCACCACACATTGACAGAGGGTCACAAGTGATGATGGATTATTGTTGTATGAGTCTATATAGTGTTATTTAAGGAAAATGTTACTTATTGGCCTTTAAGTGTCAAATAGATGTAGTGGAGTAAAATTATTTCCCCATGAAGTAGCATAAAATGGAAATTTGGTACTTGAGCAAATACACCGAGTTGCATTCTACCACTGGAATAAGGAAAATGAATTCACATATCAGAGCATTACCCACTAAAAAAGGTTCTGCGACGCATTGTGGGAAGGGCAAGTCTAAATGATTAGTCAAGACATAATTCGCCGCTAATGGTAATAATCTTCAGTTGCAAACCTGACCCGACTTGCCCTCTCTCTCTCACACACAGTCTCAACATCACGGATTTGTATTTTTCCACAGAAACGATCACGTTTATTGAGAGAACAGCTCAGAGTAAAAACAACCGAGACGAGTACAGTGAAAGACCGGTTCAGTTCACTGCTTTCACCCTCGGAGACTTTTACAAACGACGCCCAACCTTTGTGTCGAGAGAATCTTTGCTAGATTTAAGACCAATGTTGTGGTGATGGTCACACAAAGGGACACAATTCAGCAGTGCACTGAAGGTGAACCTGCCCATACATCCTTGTGTTCTCTTTTGTTATTTTGTGTTTACAGTGTGTCAATACAAAGTGGCTGAATTTACAGCAATTAAATGGTTAAATTGGCGAAATAACGGCGTTTTTGTGTATCTGCACCAATGCCATTGGAAAATTCACTCTTGAAAACTTTTACTGCGACAATGTGAAGGTGATTGACTTACACAGTGTCTAAGTGTACATGGGCATTCATACAGTACTTTTGTTATTTTGAGGGAGGTGATGGGTGCACAATACCATTCATAACAAGTCCTTTCTCTCCCAGCTGACAGATGTCATATCGTCATTATTTTTGTATTTTTCTGCAGGCTGCAACAGAAAGAAAAGATTTAAAATTATTAAGTGTGGTAAGGGAGGTAAACAAAGAAAAGGAGTCAGAAACACCAGCTATTTTATCACTACTGGTGTTTTCAGAAACATCAGACTGACGTTATCTTGACGCTGACATTCAGTCAGATCCCAAGACCAAACTTTCTTCATGGAAAGCAGTCCAAAAGGTCAGTGTCAGGCATATTCAAAAGTAATGGAAGTGTGGAAAGATTAATTCAATGCAGAGACATGGATGTCCTCTTCCTCAAACATCTGAGTTCAAAACCTCATGTTGATTACGTCGACGTAACTTGTAGCATGACTCTGATTACCTCCAGTTCCTGGGCGCAGTCAGTTACGTACGTAGCGTAAAGTTCAACCTAATTTTGTGTCCTTAATCTTCCACACACTGTATTCCTCCTGTAAGTGCTGGAAAGAACAAGTATGATCAGATTGTGCTTCAGTCGTTGTCGAGTCCTGATTGGTGCACTGACCTCAACTCTTTTCCGACTGAACTCTACTTCAAATAAGGCTGAACACAAGAAAAAAAAAAAGAAAAATCAGAAACGTGTGAGGTGAAACAACCAATACGGTCACAAAATAGTTAATGTGATGGATCTCAGTACTCACCAAGTATATTTTAGCTACAGTACACACTCTATTTCATTTTCCTGATGTGGTTAATTTGTTACAAATATGTCATCATAAATATGTGTGTTTTTGTTTTTTTTGTCAGAGAACTGAAAATTTGAATGAAATGTAACATGAATCACACTTAAGCTATTTTTCATTTCATTTCAGCTATTTTTGACCAGTGAACGCGATAAACCACAAATGACCTCTTGAGGCTTTTCTAAGTCTAATTCTAAGTAAACCGTAATGAAGTCATCAATGAAATATTTTGCCTGAAAGTTTAAAAATTTCAATTTGGACGTTGGTTGTGGCTCAGGAGATAGAGCGGGTTGTTCACAAAGGTTGGCGGTTCGATCCCTGGCCCCTGCCCACATGTAGAGGAGTCCTTGAGCAAGACACTGAAGTGACTGTTTCACAGGTCTGTCAGCGAGTGACTGCGACACATTGCAAAGCGCTTTGAGGACCATCGAAGGTTCGCAGCATTTCCATCATGAAACAGTGTATTTTGTCCTGTACACTGACAAATATGTACTTTTTGCTAGAATAAAATATACTAAATTAACATAATCAGTCATAACTTCTACAATGTAATATTTCGGTGAGAACTAGAATTTCTTAAGTAAACATTTAAATATAATCATCCTTTCAATTAACAATTATTCAATGAACTAACATTAAATAGTGAGATTTACTTAATATTTTGATGACAGTGACATTCTTGTCTATGAAATTAAATGAACTTTACTTGATTTATTTAAATAAATATAACTTATAACTTAAATATAATTAAATTGCTTTTTTTCTCCATGTTAAATAGTGGATGCGTTAAGTACGTTTGACTTCATACTGGCAAGAGAGTTGTACTTGATATTACAACAGTGACAGTTGCTTAAAAAGTGCAGTCTACAAGTTTGTTTTTTTTTATTATACTTTTTAATTATATGTATTATATGTCAGGCTTATGTGCACCACCCAAGCCATCAGTGTGGAGGGCATCAAATTGAACTATCTTATCTTGTTGTATCTTTATAACTTATTAGAACCAAGATAACATCGAAGCCCTCTGAAAACTATTATGATATTGTATATTCAGGCTTTCATTCCATATATTCAGAGATTTCAGGTAAGTTTTCAAATTTCATTATATGCCCATATCCATGACAGTCCATGCATGCATCCCAAAATAATAACTTTCATAATAATAACTTTATTTGTGCACAGTGGCAATTTTCAAAACAATAGAGTGCTTCCGAGAGAAAATAAATACCATAAAAATTAAATTAAAGGTAAAAATTTAGGATTAAGTATGGGCTGTTCAGAGATTCCTAATTTCCATTCACTGGATGCCCTGAGAATATTTGGCAAATTATTCATTTTCACATAATAAATCTAGAACGAGGCTCTGAACAGATGAGCTTTAATTGTTTGGAAACATGTAGAGGCAACTAAGGGAGAAAAATCTACAAGTTCCTTCCTTGATGAATAATTTATAGCATTGATTTTTTTTTTATTCTTGTGGGGACCAGTACACACACACACACACACACACACACAGACACACACACACACACACACACACACACACACACACACACACACACAC
>JAPQRN010014270.1:22272-38409 GCA_037367275.1 Coranthus polyacanthus | reverse complement strand
GAGGAGAGGAGAGGAGAGGAGAGGAGAGGAGAGGAGAGGAGAGGAGAGGAGAGGAGAGGAGAGGAGAGGAGAGGAGGGGAGGAGGAGGTTTTGTTTACTGCTTACTGTTTTGGTCTCTTTTGGGAAAGTGACGAGTGGTGAATACACTATGCTGTGTGTCATTAAAAGGTGGCAGCGTAGGCTACATTACACATGGCTGTAATAAGCAGAAGAAGAAGAAGAAGAAGAAGAAGAAGAAGTCGTGAAGGGCCAGGTAGATTGTAGCAGTTCCTTAATATATATATATATATAGTTCCTTATATATAATATAAATATATATATACATATTAAATACTGTCACTGTGTTGTAAGTTGTATTTTCTTTTAGTATTAGTAATTACTTTGTCAAAAAATATGAAAAACTGAATTCCATATTTTGACTATGGCATACAGTAATACTTTTTGGTATAGTTGTGGTGTTATGATGACAGTGGAACTGTGGGATTGCTTGCTTTGTGGAATAACAGTAATCTGTGAACTGATGAACATGCACTGGGATGTTTTAAATGTACCATACATCTTTCTGTGTAACTGTATCCCCACGTGAACTGATATGAGATCATTGTATAGAGACATAAATCAGTGTACAGAAATGTAAATCAGTGTTTATTCATCATCTCACTGTTTTTCAAATCCATACCTCACATGCATTTGGCATATACAAGTGCACAGTTTCTTTATTTTGCTGAGTTTTTGTTGCTTTTTATTTAAAAGTAAAAACTAACAAAGCATACACCATTTGCTATGTTCCCTGCAGCACCATAAGGTATAAACTTACAGCTTGGGCATGAGCTCCTAAACCTAGCAGCTTGACACAAAGGACCAAGAAAGCAAACACATTTGTTATGAGTTTCAACCCTTAAGGGATGATAATGTATTTACAACAGCTTGAAAAAGTAAAGTTATCTGAAAATACTGTCTCTTTTTTTTCTTATTTCTGAAAAGTTTAGTGTTTGGAAAAAACGCTGAGCTCTGAGGTCTCCAATAGATGACAGAGTAATGATACTCAGACTTGACACGACACTAGACTTTATTTGGCAGTCCTAAAGGTGAAAATTGGTGCTAGGAGGAATGTAAGTACAGGTAGGATTATAATGTGACAGGTTTGGCAGCTAGGAATTTGTGTGTACATGTGTGTATGTGAGTCATGGCCGTTCCTGTGGCCTTTAACATCCAGTCATCTGTCATCCATCGGCTCAGGTCTGCACTGCCACCGTCTCGGTTGCCTGACATAATATTGCACATACACACAAACACACACACACACGCGCGCGCACACATACACTCACTTTCTCTGTCGCCTCTCCTTCTCTTGCACACAAACACACATGAATAAATACACATACGCGCAATATTTTGACAACGTGCCACAAGTACCGAGGCAGAGGAGTGTGAGTGGCACAGAAACACACACACTGTGTCCCCACAGTGTTCCCTGATTAACGAGATGGCTTGTTCTCTTCCTCAAGCCTGGTCCAATCCAACACAAGAACACAAATCTCTCCCTGCTGGTGATGCTGAAGGCCACCGGCCACTATTTATCGGCAATCTAAGCCCTAACTATCCAGACAGAGACAGCGACACGCTTGCTACAGGCAGACACCAGCACAGTGTCTGTCTCCGTGTGTTTTCCACGTGCTCCAGGTAAATTTGTATCTACAAGAAATCAATATTTCTATAGTATAAGTATCAGGAAATGACAGTCTCAAAATACGCCCCAAGAAACCCCCACATCCAACATAATAAACAGGAGGATCTCCACAAATTTTCATTGCGTTTCAAGAGAACAGAAGCATTAAAGCCACAGATCTATTAAAGTTATGACTTAAGTTTACTATGGTGTAACTTCTCAGCCACAGAAATAATGTCCTTTTATATCTTCAGAGAATAATTCCTCTTTTTTTTTTTTACCTTTTCAGACTTAATTAGCAGGATTTAGCAGGCTTGGTGCTGTATCAGCTCAGCAAAACATTAGTAATTGCAGTGTTTATCTGCTTTTGGAATAAAAATAACCCACACAGAGAGGTTGTGACAGTGTGGCTGCTTCCACCAAAGCAGTATTCTAGTTTTGTTCATGGAAATTTGAAAACAGCTCCTCGTGGCAGATTCTTTTTTTTTTTTTGAAAGGCCTTGGTGACAGCTTTGTTGGTGAAACATTTAACAGTGTTCCCAGCAGTTATTTTAAGAAGACTTTAATTGTTTACACTGTTTCTCTTTTTAATGGCTTTAACATCATATCAGCGGCTAAATTACTGATAATCCTGCCACGAACTTCAACCTGCCGTTTGAACTGGAGCGCTGTTGATCTTAACAAGAAGTCATTTTTCTTCACATCTCACCATTTTTATTTCTGTCCTCTACACTTTTTCCCTCTCTCAACTCGGTGTCTGTCTTCTATCTTGTTTATCTCCCTAAATAAAGAATCCTTTGAAATCTGTGCTGACTTATTACTGGTTCATCTCCAAAGACAACAAACAGCATATGTAAGACACAGAGGCAGGGGACAGATTTAAAATGTACTGCAAGCATCCCAGGTATGCATATTTATCATGCTTAACATTTCCAAACATGAGTGATGAAATGTGACCTACAAGAGGAGTTTGGAAAAAGTCAGTGACATCCACTAAGAATTCAGAGAGATGTGAAAGTGAAGTCCCGCCACTTCCGGTGCGCCACATGAGACCTTAATTTGGAAACAACTATGGTGCGAGATGTTTTAATTACAAAACATCAATTACATATACGATGAAGATAATTCTGCAAGTCAAAGAAAGACGTAGTTTGGGGCAAAGCTGGTAAAGTAACATTTAGTTTTGCGTTACACGGCTCAGTAGACGGCATCTCTCGTCTCACGTGAGACACATTGCCAACAGCGTCACATTTCGCCTTGTTCTTCAGAATGAGTAAGAAGTATTAAAAGAGGTGAAAACCATTACAAGTCTAGTCATGTTGAGAGACGCAGAGACATCTTCAGCACCTCTGAGTTGACTGTGGAGAGTTGAATTTAGGATGTCGTCACTTACGGGACTTTTGGATGTGCAGTCTTTCTAATTACACATTTTCAGTCTTATACGTCAGCAGTTTTACGAAAATGATGTTTTAAATAGACAAACATGCGTGTAATTGACACTATGATTCAATCTGGACACAAAAGAATATGTTGTCTCTCGTCATATATGGCTCACATCAGCAAAAAATAAAAAAACGTAGAAGAAGAGAGAAGAGACATAGGTTACAGTCGGGAGTAAGGAAGAGGAGGACAGATGAGGAGAAAGAAGAGTCAGAAACAAAGGAGGAAAGAAGAGGAAGGGGAGATAGTTTATAAACTACGTAAGGATAGAAGTCATACACAGAGATGATCATAGGCCAGAACACCTGGGTTTGTCAGCTTGATTGGGAATCTTTTCAGAAATCTCCCAGTGTTCTGAGCGTCGGTAGGAAGTCAAGAGAAAGGGAAGGATCACAGGGGGAACATGGTTATATGCCAGGGAAGAGAACTAACTTTTCTCTGGCATCAGCACATCTGCCGTGGAGGATGATCTATCTTTCGCTCATCGCTGCAGGACCACACATATGGCAAGCAGAGGTAGAGTTCGCACATAAGCTCTGTGACAACACACACAAAGAGCAGGGCAGTGAAGACATGCCACCGTGCTCAGTAATTGTCTCAGCGTGATTGTGACCACAGCTGCAGAGGACACATTACATAAAAGCAAAGGGCTTCCACCGTCGCTTCAAACTAAGAGGAGAAACCAGTGGCTCAGTTATATCTAATATATGCTCCTCAAATGCAGATTATCGTACTGTGGAACAAACTGAATCCTCTTAAACTGCCAACATCTCCCGTCTGGCTCTCCCAGCAGAGTATAACTAACGCTGTACTCTATGCCCGATTTGATTTATTTGTCTTTTCACATGACTATTGAAAGATTTGCAGCACTGTCACAGAAGGTAATCGTGACATGTATATTGTAATTAGAGGTCGACCGATAGTGGATTTTTAACACGTTCCCTCCCAGCTTGTCATATACGACAGAAACGCACGTGCGCGTATGTCATGACTCGGGAACCGAAGGTCGCAGAACAAACTTTTTTTTTTTTCAAGGACACGTTTGTACACCATTCCTCCCGTGGAGATAGATCCGACATTGAAGGCGTTTTCATTTTCATTTTTCTTGCTGTTTTCGTGTGTTTACATTTCCTGTCGTGTCGCCACATTCCATACATCACAGGTGTCAGATGACACTCCTGACCAATCACAGCCACTTCCCGGGGGGAAAGCGCAGTAGTGGGACTTGGAGTTTTATGTGGCTCGTCAGGCAGACACAAACAGCCATTTTACACACACGCGCGCTGACCCAGCGGCGGGGGAAGGGCACAGAGAGAGGCGGATTTTTTGAACGATGTAAATCTAAAGTCTGGCCTCTCTTTTACCAAAATAGACACAACAGAGACATATTGGCGCAGGGCTAAATCATTATTCCCGTATAGGTGTAGACAGAGATTTTATCCTGTTTCTAAGACATTATTTGACAACTTGACATGAAATAAGCCGAATGTGATCTCTCATGAGCCGCGGAGCGTGAGATCAAAGCGCCGTTGTCTGCTCATCAGCTCATTGAGATCAGCTGTTACTCTGCATTTACAGAGTTTTCAATGTTTGTCATGAGCCTAGAGCCTCAATCCTGCAGTGAACACTCACATATCATATCAATCTTTTCAGGACAACCTGTCTGTCAATCAGTCTATCTCTAATTGCAATAAAGACAGACTTAGACAAGATTATGATCATACAACATAAGGATGTTTTATAAAACGTCCTTAGCAGAACTTTGCTTTGATAGTCGCTGTTAAAGCTTCTCAATTACTGGCTTTGAGGGAAAATATTGGGTCACTTAATTACTTTGAGTTTGATGTTCAGTGATCCAGATTGACTGACTGATGGACTGGTTACTTTGACTTAGATGTTCAGTTCAACAGGTATCCAGAAGAAGTCAAAGACATTTCCGACAATATCACATTGTTTTTCAGAGGTTGCTACCTATCAGTTGACCTCTATATTGTAACGCACATATTCGAAAACCAACATGTGCAGCTCAATACATACATACATGCAGGCCATACATACTCAACGCTAAAGGTGATCTAGTTCACAATGCATTTAAGATAATTCGCTATAATGAGTAACATTGATTCTAATACACGAAACAGTAAATTCTATACATGTCACAGACACATGGTAATATTTAGTAAAGGATGAGACATTTGCTTGGACTTTCAATCAGCCA
Organism: Coranthus polyacanthus; assembly: GCA_037367275.1. Taxonomy (NCBI): domain Eukaryota; kingdom Metazoa; phylum Chordata; class Actinopteri; order Kurtiformes; family Apogonidae; genus Coranthus; species Coranthus polyacanthus. The sequence goes on along the minus strand of JAPQRN010014270.1, from coordinate 33,082 downwards.
CGAGTGACTAATATGTTGCTACAGCGACAATACAGGGTGTGAACTGATAAGGAGAGATGAGGAAAAGACTCATTTTTCAAATGTGTGTATTTAAGAAATGAAGACTAATAATGGTAATGTGATGTAGTTGTCCACCTATATTAACAATCTGTTATTGTAATTTCTGCAACGAGCGCACCCCGCTGCAGGTCAGGGATTCATATTTTAGGGTCAAAAACCTCATGAACCATCCGGATTTAACAGTCACGTTGGTTCATTAGGTGCAGTAAACAGAATTACAAATGTGTATTTTCAGCTTCAGCTAAGCTCCGTGGAAGCCTTGTTTTCTAATCCATCTCTACAACCATTCTCTACTTTCGTTCGAGCTAGATCTGAACACATCAGCCTTAATGCTACAAGATGTATCAGCCAGCACAGAGAGTACAGTGAAGTGAAGACACAGGAAGACGGAGGTGACTGGAAGTGCTTTTCCACTCTCATGTAGACACAGTCGTCGGTTTCTCACATTTCTAATTGAATCCACAAAAATACTAATATGCTACAATCATCCAAAACCTGACCTATACTTTATTTTAACCAACTGACTGCATGAGCCATAAATGAGTGTGTCTGCCCTCGATGCTCATGGCTAGTATTATAGCCACCGTTGAGTGAAGGAGCACAGAGCTGTTTTTTTATTCAATTAAACTTCCCCAGGGGGCACAGCGGCAAATGAACTGCAGCCTAACAAACTCCCACCACCACACATCACTCTGTTAATCAGACAGAAGCCACGAGGCCCACACTTCACTTTGACAATTTAATTCTCACTTCATGGATGCCTGTGCGTTACTCCTATAATGTGCGTAAACCACGTCTTATGATATATATATATATTTTTTTAAAACTGTCAATAAGGTCAACAACAAACACAAAGTGAAGGGGAGAATAATCCTGAAGCACAGATGCATAAAGCTTGTTTAAAGTTACCCTTACATTTAAAAACAAGCATTTTTCAAGTTCATTCGCTGCGATCTTTGTTCAGTGATGTCTGTGCAGAGTCTGGTGCTGATAATTTCCTGACAAAACGTAACAAAAAAAACCAAACAAAACGCGCTTTACAATTGTCGTACGATTCACTAACAGACAGTGTGCTTTGCAAACACAAAGCATCAAACGAATATTCAATGTATTTCTAATACATCATGCTTCAGAAACAACTACAGCATGTCTTACAAATGTGACTTTGGTATAATCTTTCCAGCACCGTACACGTGCAGGAGATTTTCTCATGTCTTGAGCAATTCACCCTCCACAACAGCAGCTGGTGCTACGTGTCAATTTAAAAGCACGGTTAAGCAGAGTTACAGTGCTACATAAGGCATCCCTTTTTTTTAAAGTTTATCTTCAGACATTATATTATGGGCTGTTTGAGTAAAATAATATGAGTTTCATGCGTTTAACACTCATTTACAAGTCAAGAAAGCCTCCCATAAATCTCTCGTTGAATAATGCATCCCCGCAATCAAATGTTGGCCCGACGCTCTGTCCTTCTTAAATGGAAACACGCCTTGCCATGTTTTGCAATTGTTTGGCCGACCTTGACATGTCTGCAGGAAATTCAATAAAAGATAAGCTAAGTATAAGCATATGGACCGGACCGGAAGACATAAAACTACATTTTTACAAAATTGATTATATAATGAAAAAAAAAACAAGTTCAAGAAAAGATCTTTAGAAAAGCTATAGACCTTGTGATAAGGTTGAACTTCTTGTGACCACAGCTGGTCCAAGCATGTCCACAGGTTAGTGAAAAAAAAACAAACTCCTGCTCCTGAGGGTCGTGTGATTTGGCTTAAAGATCTTGAGGAAGCTGAGAAGTGAGCCTTGAGCTTAGAATGTTTCGTCATATTTGAAAGCGCTGCGTTTGCCAACATTTTTGTGATTTTAAGCTTCTGCCTCTTGGAGAAATGTTCCCAAACTACACATCAATAATAATGTAGATTTTATTAGACGCTTCCACTAAAAGGGTAAAAACACACACTTATGCTATAACCCTAATGATTTTGCTCTTGAGGAACATGTTTACTCTTTAGTAAAGTAGATAACTACAACACACACAGACACACACACACGCAGAATGAGGAAACTGCTGTACTTGCAGTGAATGTATTTGGGTCTCCAGAGCGATGAAAGCCTCATTCACATGAGAGGCTCCATTAACCTCTGAATCAGCTGCCCTAGAATTACATCCTCTTTACACACACACTGCTACACTTTGCTAACCTACATGGTGTTTTAGTGAGTAGTTGCTCATACTGGGGAACATTATATTGCCATTAAAAAGCTATGCATGGCCACCCAAGTGTTTCAGTTATTCTGGCTGATTAGACTTCACTTCAGATTGATGTCGTGCGGATTTAGGTGAAAATCATGAAGGTGCTTTGGTCAGGACAGTTGGTGTACTTTCATAGATCCACACAAAACTAACTGGAGAACGCCCACACGGTCCTGAGAGGAGCTAAAGCAAGCAAAAACATCTGTGTTGTCACCACTGCACGGGAGCTTTAATATTAGAAAACAATGTCAGACTTTCCTGCTCAAGAGTGTACATACAGGCTTATTTAGCGATTGCAGTGGCTCATACACTTGTCTGAGAATGCCAGATTTTACACAGCATGTGTGTGCATGTGTGCGTAGAGTGTGTTTGCTGCACTGTGACAGTAGTGGGAGGAAGGAAGTCACACGCCATCTCATCTTCCATGAGCTTCTGTCCCTTAGGTTGGCTGGTTACATAACTGATGGTAACACAGAACACTGGCCACCTCCAGGGAGGTCTGTTGCACGTAATTGTTGTCACAGAGTTCTACCTGCTGCTGCAGTTTGAGCCCTGCATTTCATCTGTAAGACACAGAATGATTATATACCATGCATATTTCCACAGACTAACTGATGAGTACATTTCTGGACAACGGGTTCTATAATACATTAAATCCTGGCGATTTGTCTACATGAGCACGGTCAAAGTATGCTTACGGTTTTATTTGGTGAGGAAATGTTCACGGATGAGGTATAAACCATGAAAGTGTGACACAATGTAGTTATATCTTCAGTCAGAAATTTCGGACGACCATCTCACAGTACAACCTACTAACCAACCAGTAGCAACGAAGCATGAAAGAACGCACTGATCAATGCAAGATTGGTGTTTATGTAGGCTAAAAATACTCTCCTCCATCCATTTTTGCAAAATTGCCATCCCAAGGTAGCCTCTTTTCCTGAGCCACTGTGATGTGCACATTCCTCCACTTCTTTGTTTTTTTTTTCCCGTGCACATAATTATCCGTATCGCAACAGTGCAATTTTTAGCTTAGTGACTCTTATCGACCTTTATGGCATCAAAGATGGGCAACGCACATTGATGTCGATGATTAATATATGTTTATGTGCCTCATAGCCTATGATTCAGTAGGTGTTATCACTGTACAGTCTCACACTTGATGTCGGAGCCCAAGTTTATTCGTTCCATGTTGTAAACGTATAAGATTGCTGAAATCTCATGGTCTGTAGGCACTTGAAGGATCTCCTGCACTGGAATTATGGCATCTGATATTAGTCGTGAGGTAGAAAACAATAATACTGTAAAAAACAGGGGGAAAAAAAAGAATATTAACATTTCTCTGTCTTAACCCCTAATCACAATTCTGAAGTGTAGTCATGCAGGCATTTGATGTTCACCATAAATTTAAAAAATACAGATTACACACACACCTACACACACGTAGCAGGATTTCAACATGACGACTATGGTAGTAAAAGCATAAACCACATCAACAGGCAGCGCACAGGCTCAGAAAAGTGCTAATCTTGTCAAAACACTATGATCTCCATGATTATAGTGAGGCTCTCTCAGTCACTAAGGCTGTAATAATACTTTACTCCTTCATCCCTCCAAGGCTTCCCCTACTCTCCATCTCATCCTCTCCTTGCTCGCTCTCTCTTTGTCTCGCAGACAGACAGACAGACACACGAAAACACAGACTGTGTGTGGGTCAGTGCAGCAGTGGTGGCTGCAGACTGGAGCAGAGGTCGGCCGCACCCTGCTATTATCCCTGGAGTCCTGCGCTGTTTAAAGGCACCGCTGTGGCACACTGAGTGACGGCTCAATGGAAGGCCTGCTGGGAACCCACTAGCAGGTGAGGAGTCAAACGAGCCAGAGGGAGAACACACACAGAGGTACACAGTGCAGGCGCACAGAACACAAATGCACAATTACACAGCAGTGCACGCACACACACGCAAATGCTGTCAGTCATGAATGAAACTGGCAAGAAATAAAATCTGCAAGCACACATACATTAAGGTATGCATAGCACACGTGTTGAGTGTAATAAGCCAGTTGCACTCTCCAGGGATGAAGCCACTGGCCACAGAGAGCGAGAGAGGAAGCAGCTGGCTGCTGGAATATTTCCCCTCCAAGCGCTGTAATTTCCTCCCAGAGGCACACCTGGGCCGAGACTCCTTCACACATATACTGTATCTGTGTGTGTGTGTGTGTGTGTGTGTGTACATGTGAGAGTAGTTTTGCATCTGTGTTTGTTCTTTTCAGTGCACGATATGAGCTAATGTGCCCCACTGATCCAATGTGTATCCCTACTGCCCGATATAACACCCGTATTATTATATAGCATTACACATTATTACATACATAAAACACATGTTCCATATATAATGCAAGCTGTGAAACAGAATGTGGTGCTGCTGCTCTGCTGATCCTAAATCAGCCACAGCTGCTGTTAGAGTTTGTTGCAACCAGCTGATCTGAGACCAGTATACCATGTTGTAGCCAGTTAATCTGAGGAACGCAGTCAGTTAACCATATCATAATTATTTAAAGAATGCCATAGTTAAATTCAACAAAGCAGGCAATATGTGTGGTATAATCTAAGTAACACAAACTCAAAACCCCCTGCTGCATATGCATAGCTAGTAATGAACCCTTCACACACTAAACTATATGATGTTTTTTTTACTACAATCTTGGGCTTTACCACAGCTATTTTTTCACCATAATGGTCTGAAGTTTAAGTCCTGGAATTTGCTGCTAAGCTTTTTTTCACTTCACAGCCTCAAGACAACCCTTAGCGAAAGATGTTTACATAGGCTATGTAAGCTGAAGGAATTCCCCTTTAAACCATTCATTTTAGAGCTTAAAAGAGCAGCCTCAGGTCACGCAGGACAGACAGCTCTTACGAAGCCCATTTTACTGTGAGGTGAATGCAAAAATGGGATTAAATGGGAATATGTTGGATTACGTAAACAATGTAAATAGAAAATGGCCATAATCTGGTTGTAAGAAATTGGTTGGAAACTCCCGTCTTTCGATAATACAACATTTCTCATTTGTATTATTATAATGTACAATCAGAAGCAGTTTAATCACATTTTCTATCATTTAAATGTTTATTTTAACCCTTGATTTCACAGGAATGTTGTTTGTTACCACAACTGCAGTAGGTATTGTATGGGTCAACACATTTGACCCATGGGTAATAAGTTCAATGTTTCCCACTAATTTTCACTACAAAAAATTGGGCCAACATGTAAGTTTAATCACTTTTTGCTTTCCCTGGACTTCTTTTTTTAATGACAAAAGAAACAAAAGAAGAACTCAATTGTATGACATAGGGCTGGGCGATATAACTGAAAAATGTATCGCAATATCGGTAACTACTGATACTTTTTAATGACCTACATTTAGTAAAGACCTGGAGGAAAAAGTTGAATTTAAGCACTTTATTTTACCAAAGCACACGGGTGGATGAAGAAAAAACGTATAGCAAAAGACCAATCAATAATGTGTCATTGTATCCATTAAAAGTCAAATTTATTCAGCCTGACATTTTCCACTCTTACACAGAACTGTGAAGGCAGCACGGTATGTGCATGGTTGGTTATAATAGTGTTTGGTCTGGAAAGTGGCTGAAAGCTTGCCACTCTCTTTTATTCTCTGTGGTGTTACAGTTTTCCTGCTGCCATTTTGCAAGCTTTTATGGCACTTATAAATGCTAAGTCATGTTGCTGTCATGTAGGCTACCACAGCACGCAGGGATAGCTATAACTTATCAAGACTCGCTGATATTTTCCAGTGAATATTACATACGGTGCAGCGTTGTTACTCTTGTTTTACCTAGATATTACGCTTCAGTGCTGGTGCCACTGAACAACACATCTGCTGAATGATTGTTTGTCACTCGTAGCACAGTGAAGTGATGGATATGATTATCTGTTTATGAAGCAGGGAGGGAGCACACCTAGAGCTGGTTCATGAAACTGGACTTATATATATATAGTGAAACTATCAAACATTCCATCAAATGTCAAATTTTCTTATTGCTCTAGATGAAGTGTCTGTACAGTGTTTATTCATATCGCTATCATTTTACCGCCAAGACCTAGTATGACACCAGGTTCCCCTTTTAGTTTGTCCATATTCCATATTCACTAGTTTATAGGTGGCTATTTGAGGCAAAAACAAGAGGCAAGCTATGCTGCATTCAGGCTTTGCCTGCTGGGACCCCCTGTTACATACAGAGGATGAGTTCAGGCCATTTGTAAATTGTGTGTGTGTGTGTGTGTGTGTGTGTGTGCTCATGTCTCTAAGTGCTTAGTCACAAGTCTCCTTTTAAACCTTTGCACCATATGACTATCCTTGTCACATCATCAGAGATGGAGACAGAGCGAGGGGAGCGAGGACATGGGGCAGTAAAGTGAGAGAGATAGAGAGAGATAGAGAGTGAGTGGCTTCTCAAGGGAGACCCCTTTACTTTTTGAATGCAGGAGGTAGATATTAACCGACAGTGACTAGCACCAGTGGCCTCTGTCTGACCCTCTTTAGCTTGCTCCTGGCTCAGGCCACTGCGTCATTGTATTGGTAATGTGTGGCGTGGCACACACGAAAAACATAGAACACAGACCTAACAACAGTTCACAGCTTGGAACAGCAGAGCACAATACAATGCACCGCAAAACATACGAAAACAACAGAGAGCAGCAGTGCCTGAGGGGTAAAACAAATGCAGGGTTTGTGCAGATGCATGGGGTCCTGTGTAGCTGCTTCAATCCTCCACCCAGTGTCAGCCCACCAGCTAATTGCAATCACTTTGCCCAAGAGACTGCAGGGAGCCTCTCTGCCTTGAGAACAATACAGATCTCTAAAATGTCAATGGAAACAACTCAGCCACTATGATGACGTTTTTGTAACACAACCGGGAGTTCAGAACTGAGTTGAGTAAATACGATGCTATCATGGTAAAATACACAGCCTTACATCAGAAACGAATAAGACACAGTAGTGAAAATTGCATAATCTTCTTCTTCTCTTACACTTAATCTTGTTCAGTCCAGGTATACGACTTTGTGAGTTAGGATATGGGAAAAAGCCCTGTGGTGGTCCATCTGTCTGGGCATGTTTCAGTACCCTGGACACAACGCTGCTCTGGCACGCATACACATGCTTACACACTACAAGAACACCACACACACACACAGAAACAGTCAGTCCGGTCCCCACAGACAAAACACAAAACCCCACCCTCAATGTCCAGTCTCAGAAACAAACGACTCTGCAGCCACTAGAGGAGGAACATGGGGGAGCAAGATGAGAGGTTTGTTTGGGGGCAAAAAAAATGTCTACAGCCAGAGAAAAACTGAGAAGAAGGATAAGGATACAAAATTAGCAGAACAGAAAGACATAGATCAAAGACAGATAAAAAAAAGGAGAGCAAATTAAATTGTAAGGGGAGAAGAACAGACAGATTGAAGGATGGAGCTCTGTCTGCCCAGCAGAAATGAATGGCAATCCTTCGTTTTCTATCGCCACAGCATTTAATTGACGAATGTGCCACATTAATAATAAAGCTTGCTCTCTCCACTTAGGACATTGATTCACACCTCTTCAGCTTATGGTGTAAGAAACCGATCAATCTCGGTCCTTCTTCATCTCTCTTTCTCTCTTTCTTGAGCTCCTCTATTACCTTGCTAAATATAACTTCCTTCCCTCTGTCTTTAGCCAGGAAATGAGTCCAGCATTCAATAACTGGCTGTGAACTAAGCAGGCTTGGCAAAGGAGATCTCCAGAAATGATTGATTGATTATTAATTAATTTGCTAATGTCCCTGATTGATCCATAGGGGAGAGTGATTGTCTGAGCATGGGAATATCAGGGAGAGAAAGACGAGAGGAAAGGATTTGGGTTGTAAAGCCATTAAGAGCTATAATGTGCCTTCTAAGCGTCCGCGTGTTTGTGATATTACAGTGATCTGATGTAACAACTGGAAGGTAAACCTGTGTTTACATAATGTTGTGGTCTAGAATAGCTAAGACAAAGGATAAAAAGGAAAAAAGAGTAGAGAAACGAAGAGAGAGAAAGATCCACATCAAATGCTGCTGCAAGCAGCACATGCCTGCTTGTCTGTCTGTCTGTCAGTCTGTCTGTCTGCTTAGCCTTGAAAAATCCCAGCACTCAAAGCCAGACGACCACAGAACTCAAGCCCACGCCATACATGAACGCACACAGACACACACTAACACACTGTGGCCTGTTCTATCCTACGCTATTGATCTGCACCCCACTCTTCATTAGAAAGAAAGATTCAAAGGCAACAAGGAGCAGTGAGACGTGTTGAGTGTGTGTGTGTGTGTGTGTGTCTGCAGGTCTGTGTGCATGCAGTATGTATGCGTGTTCAGAAGTGTAAATGTATGATCAAGGGAGTTGTGTAAGCTACGTGTGGTTACATCCTGGATGTGTGTGTGTGAGTTTCTGTATAGGCTTTTTCAGCGCGTGCATGCTCCTGTTTATGTGTGTGTGTGTGTGTGTGTGTGTGTGTGTGTGTGTGTGTGTGTGTGTGTGGATGTACTGCCAGGTATCAGTAACAGTGGGAGCAGATCTGTGTTACTCTAATGCAGTCTGTCCTCACTGGGTGTTCCTATGGAAACTCTTTCTCTCTCTCTGTATATTATTAGGCATTCTCGAGTCAACTGCTCAGAATAGGAAGACGCAGATCTCATCCATCCATTGCTATACACCCGCTATAAAGCTAGTGCAACATAGGAGACACTATTCTTTGAGGATATTTCCACTTTGGTGATTAGTTGAGATGCAGACTCTTGCACTTGTCGGGGTCACAATTGATTGACTTGCAGGCATCAGATCAATCACAGAGGACAGCCGCTACTATTGACACAAGCGCAAGGCATGCTCTGCAGCAATATTTTTCCAAACACGGCAAGTTTTTAAGCCCTTAACATTACAGTGAAGAAATATGGGTAGCCCGCTTTTGTCTGTTTAGTTTTACAATGTGACATGCATGCAAAATAACACCCCAAGAAACGAAAAAAAATATATAACATATGAATTAAATATTACATTTATTGTGCTTTTATTGGTTTTATAAGTTTTATATGTTGCGGGTTGCATTTATTGCACAGACTTTAATCTTAACAAACAATAAGCACTGCATAAGTATTTTTCATTAAGCATTTCATTATATTTAAATAATCTAATATGCAGGTCTTAACTGACTGGATATAAACTCTAGGTTATGAGGTAATATGGGGACAATGGCTTTAGCATTCTCCAGATTAATGGTATTACTGTTGTGTGTGTTGCATACAATGTTATGACATGCCACGTCTTGTACACTGCCTGCTAACCCCAGCGTCCACCGTGAAATAAAACATCCATCTTAATAATTAATAATAGCAATAATTAAACAATTAATGCCTTTAACTGAATAAGAATGCTTTCTCTCTGCAAACAATGGGTATGTCCCCTAGATAATCAATACCTCTCATTTTCTATGGAGCTAAAAAGAAAAAGGATAAATTAATTTGATTCATTTGGTTAAGATACTGCTCGGAGGCAAGCTGAACAACCCAATTTTACAGTGCTGGCGGACCGTGAAAAATATATTTTTTTTCATGTTTCATTTGTAGCTTTAGCCACAATGAAGAATTTTTAAAAATGATGATGGTGATTTTTATTTGTATTTGTCACTCATCCTTAATCCTACGGCTATGCTCCTCTAAAACGATGCCAACATCTTGTTGTTGCAGTTCATTTATTTCATCTGTAGAAACCACAGACTTGATCAGCAGCTGTTAATTGTTAAGGAAGCCAGGACAGCTCATAATTCTATAAAAGATTTGAAGGGTGCTACCTTCCCGATCAAACACATGTGTCTCCATATGCCGCTCCTCTCTCACTGGAAAATTAGTTCGGTGGCAGGAGGATGCATTCAAGTGTGTGTAGATGTAATCTTTTTGACAGCAGGGTATGCTCTCCCTGTGACTCACTGAGTCTTTGCATACAATAGTTTGATATGATTATATAACCAGGTGTGTATGAGGAAGGAAGGGTTTACAACACTTGTATGGTTTGAAGAAAAATTAATATCGCCCCCATTAAATGCACAGTATGTGTCTTCTCAATCTAAACAGTAGCAGATGACGTCAATCCCAGCGCATTGCAGATCCACTACTTCCATAATGATCATTCACAATAAAAGTGAAAGATCATAGTGGAAGAGGTTGTGATCGCTTTTCTTATCGTAACCTCAGATATGATGCATTTACTGCTGTGTATCCACATTTTGTGACGTAACAGCGCTGACATGTGACCAAATGAAACATACTCTTGCAATGAATAAATTACAAACTTCTAAGAATTTGAACATCGTTGTACGCATTTTTTTATAAAATCATGAAAATATATAACTGGGTTTAGATATTTTAATCTGGAAATGCTACATATTGTGGGTTTTAATATTCA
>JAPQRN010014270.1:7063-22172 GCA_037367275.1 Coranthus polyacanthus | reverse complement strand
ATAAAATCATGAAAATATATAACTGGGTTTAGATATTTTAATCTGGAAATGCTACATATTGTGGGTTTTAATATTCATGCTTATGTAGGTTTAAAATTCTGTGGAAATGATCAGGGTTGATATCAGCGCCTTTACACAATTTCCAGCAGTGGCTGCTTATATTTTTTTTTTAACCTGGAGTTGTTTTTTTTTTTTTAATGACAAGTGATTGGCAATGCGCTGAAGCATCAAGTGAAGGGTGTATGAAAAGCGGAGGACGGCACAGTGGGCGCCACAGACTGACCTCTAGAGTGGAAGTCTGCTGCCGGGCTGCTGATGGGTGCTTTCTTTACAGCTGAAGAGCGATAGACGATGTGTGTCCTTCCTCCTCCTCCCGCCTCCTCCTCAATCACTCCATCGCCCCTCTCCACCGGCTCAATAAAAAACTCCTCCTGCTCCATTCTGATCATACCAGCCTGAAATGAAGAGAAGGATGTCAAGAGAGAGTGTGGAAAATTAATTGGATAACATGACCAGTACCAGTACATGAACTCTGACATCATGTTAATGTGTCCCTCGTCTCAGCAGTCACTTTCTGTTCCTCACGGGTTTTTCCTTCTGACTCTCTTTTCAATCCGTCTTCCACCTCCTTTCCTGTTTTCTTTGAAAGTTTAAAGCATGAACATCACTTTGCTCCTCTCTAATGCTGCGTTTAGGGTATGCTGGGAGGAAAGAGTAGAGGAGGGGACAGCAGTGATTCCTCTTGGGCCGGAGTGACACCTGGCACCTGAAATGGCTAACACACCAGCAGGAGATGAGACTGTCCCACTCTCATCCTGGACTAACACATTCTGTCAGGTAATTCCCCACGTCCGCCCAACAAACACACACTCACGCAAACACACACGCGCATGCACAAACGCAAACTCACACAGGGAAAGGCAGAGGGGAGGAGCGGAGAGGGAGACCGAAGGTAAAGACGCTTGTGTACACAAAACACATGCAAAAAGGAGTTGCATGCTCATACACGGGGAAAAAAAAAAAAAAAAAAAAAAAAACAGGCCCTGGGAAAATTGCCCATCACTCTCTCTTATTCCATCTGTCTGTTTAAGACAACTGGTAATTACCAAGGCAACGCGTTGCTGTAGAGGAAAGCCATTGGGGAGATCACACAGAGAGGAATGAGAGGCATTGGAGAGAAAGAGCGCAAAAGAAAGAGAGCGTTAAAGGAAGAGCAACAGCATCGATATGATCAGCACATGTCTACTTCAGACAGAGGGGGGAGGGGGGTGAGTTGATGAGTTGAAGGGAAGTGAACTGATGATAGAAAATACAGTATACATTACAGAGCTGACCCACACAGCTGCATATCAGTGACAATGGCTTGACGATCAGTTGAATTCTACACACGGAAAACAAAAAAACAAATTCTATCCCAACTTATACGATCTAATAAGGACCAATAACTAAAATAGTAACTCATTACAGTGTTCTACAAAACGCAAAAAAACACAACAAACTATGGAGGTATTTCACTGAGCCACACCAACAATAGTTTCTACCAAGTTGCCGGCGCATTATTTAAAATCAAGCCTGACGTTGCTTCACACATGTCAGAATGATCCCAGAATGATTCATCAAACACTGGTTCACATTTAAACTACAAAGTGCATCAATCTGAATTTTACAGCTGAATTGAAGCGACTGACGTGGCCAGATTGTTGAGCCCTCTGGGACACATTTGAGCTACATGTTTACATTACAGCGACTGAGAGCTCGAATCCCTGCAACTTAGCAGCGAGCAGACAAAACGCACGCCAGTTAAGAGACACTTTAATTTACATACGCAAACACAGAAAACAAAACAGAATCACTGCAGTTTATGCAGAACAACAGAAGTGAGTTACACCACAACAGAACTTTCTGCAGAAAGTTTTTTAGCATGACTTTAATCGAACAGAACAGCTTGTACTGTGTACGAGTGCACCTGAAATCCCCAAAATCTTTTCTTTTTCTTTTTTTCTGGATACTAATAGGCCCGTCCCCTTTTCATCATCACATAATCACCTTATCGCAATTATTTTAGCTGACCACATTTATTTTGCATGATCGTGATAATTGTCTCCATTCACAAAAGCCTAAAAGGTGAACAGTAAAGCAGTTTTCAGTCTCAACAAATGTCTCTTTGTCTTCATCGTGTGTATAAATAAACTGTTGTTATACTACTCTACTGGCATAAAACAAACAATTAAATCATTCATTTCAATTACTCTTATGACAGTTAATCGTCAGCTAAAATTTCATTACCGCGGCATAAAAGATAAGTGCGTTTGCTGCTTAATATACCATTTGAGTTGTAAAAGAAATGGAGTATACGAACTAATATGCTCCTCGAATACCTGAGAGATGCTGATTTGAAAAGAAATGGATATGAGCAGAAGTGGCCCCTCAGTAATAAAAAGGTTCTTTCCATTGCCTTTACTCTTCACTCCCCCATTCTCCTCTCTCTTTCCCCCTGTCAGTCTGAGGCTTTGGTCCCGGAAGGATGTCGACAAGCCACTGACCTGCCCTCACTCCTTCCCTCCCTTCCTCCCCCGTTCATCTACTTTTCTCTCCACTGCCCTCTCTCTCTCTCTCTCTCTCTCTCTCTCTCTCGTCATCCCTCCATTTCCCCGAGCCGTGGTGCGGCATTCCGATTGGAGCTGATGGATCTGATGGTGCATGCATTCCCACTCCAGAATACCAAGCAGTGGGGAGAGGAGAGCTGTGTCAAAGAAAAAAGATGACATGTGGGACTGGGAGACATGGTTGGATCGATCAGAGCCAGCACAGTGGGGGCGGTGGGTTAGAGAAGAGGGGAAGGTGTGAGGAAGCTGAAGAACTGGACACGTCCTTTGAAAAAATGAAGTGAATAAAGCATCAAAGCGTCTGCACACATTCTCATAGTCTCAAGCATTGTCTTCGTCTCCTCTACAGCAGAAGAAGCCCAAGTCCTAGTCGAGGGGATTACAGGGAGGCTTGTCCAAACACTATGTCCAGATCAAGAGAGTGAAATTCAGATTCATTGGCAGTACACCACCAGCTGACACAATGTGCCAACACAAGACAGGATGTTCAAAGAAAGAGTTAAGGGCCACGTCGAGAGTCACAGTTATGAATAAATGCACTGCAAAAAAGGAATTTCAAGAAAGTAAAAATTTCGAAATTAATCTTTTTTTTCCGGTCAAGCCTGTTTCTCATAACAAAAGTAGTCTTGCATAGTCAGACCTACTGTATCTCCGCATTCTGACAGCGCTGGAGATAGCACCGCCCAAGAGGAGTGTTATTTGTTTAAAGGAACTAAGTATCCCCTATTCCAGTGTGATAGTTGACCAGACCTAAACGCAGGATGCAGCCATGGCGTCTTTCCAAAAAAGTGTCGGGGAAGACGTCGTTTTGATGGAGCATTTGCATGTGGTGAGTGAGACTGTGAGAACGGCAACATGCATATAGCGGAAGGATGTCGCCTGAAATGGTAAACTTATTCCAACAGAGTACATCTTGCACCAGACTAAAGTAATCCTATTTTAAGAAAATATATCAAACTTTGTCTTACGAAGATATTCCAGTTAGTATAGAGTAAATTTAAACAGTGAAAAGCTACAACAATCATTGGCATAATATTCCAGCAGAGAAATAAGCAGAACTTGCTTAATTTGAAGACTCATTATGGTCTTTCTGTGCCTAGATTTATTCTACTTTTAAATGATCTAGCCAAGCCAAATTTGCTTAACCCGGTTGTCTTTGCTTGTTACAAAACAATTGGAGGAATTTAGTTTGCATTACAGTTTTTCACAGTAAATCACAAGTTACAACATGATTCAACACCATCTTTCCAAACCGATCAAAGTATAAACTCATTCATTAAGTACGGATCGGTCATATAAAATGTGCAACTGCAATTTTGAACTGCTGCGATTAATCGCTTAGTTATTTGATCTATGAAATAATCATTTCAGTTCAAACTATTGGCCGCAGTTCTCCGGTGTCTAAGTTAGAGTCTCTTAAACGCATTGTTTTGAAAAGCCAATCGTCTGAGCATCCAACGCGATCTGAAGCTGTCCAACTATCTGACAGGTTGTTCTGAAGTAAACCAGGCTTGAGAAACACCAGCAAACAAGTTTTGCCTTGTCCTCGCTTTTCGCTGTTCAGGGATTGACGCAGCTTTGCCTCTCCGCTTTTTTTGGTTCTCTTATTACAATAAATTCATTGGGCTCCTTTGGGCGCGGAGAGTGAAAATGTTTTATTAGGTTTGACGTGTAAGAATGAGACTTATCAGCCCCTCTTCCCTTATGAGACGCAGCTGCTTTCTGCATTCTTATCATCATCTTCACTAATTACTAAGGATTTGTACATCACAGAAAAGAAGTATAACTGCACATCTGAGTCACTGTCGAGTATTTTCCTAGTTTATATGGAATGCTGTCATTTGTCGGTGTCATCTCACCGCTACAACATGTGAATGTCTGTAGTCTGATAGTCAAGGCAGTACGTACTGTTAACAACACGGTGATGGAAGAAATACCATCTGTTCTGTTTTGATCAGGACTGTCAGTCGATGAAAAAAAAAACAACTAATTAATCACACAATTTGCTGTGATTAACCGTAATTTATCACATTTTCCTCCTTCAGGACTGAAGCTTAAAATAATGGGTATTTAAATGTAAAATCACGTCATTAATGTAGATGCGCATCATGTCCCTGACGCCACCGAACCTTCTCCCAGTGTTTACGACGGTTCGTCTTGTGGTTCAGCAGAGTGGATTTCTTCACTGAGATGGGAGAGGTTAGTGACATGTTTTGGTGAGTTTGGTTAATTGTATCTTTGGTTTTGATGATATAAAAAGAAAAGAGATGCGTGTTCGGTCCATGGTTCGGCTTCACGACAGACTGTAGAGCTGCCGTAAATGGGCCCCATCTGTCGGAAAAACCGTCATTTAGTTAATGTTAGATCTTACCGGGTGGCGTCGTCTATGGATAAGATGTTAAAGATCATCACAGAGGTCGTCTGATTGTTATGGAACCAACCGTTTTCACAAAATAGTTGTTTGTTCAGTGAACTGAGCCACTTCTCCCATAGGACTCCATTCAAACAGAAGAGCCTTCGGCCTCCCTTCTAAGACCCCCAGGCCGTGACATGTTTACGCCTGAACCGACAGCACTGCAATCTTTATTCTTTAGTTCTAGAATCTTTGGTTTTGAATTGAAAGAAGAAAGAAATTGAAATAAAGTATATTGAAATTAAAATAATTGTGTTCAATGGCATATTTTTATCTTTAACCGGTGTACTACAGATCCATCAAGGCCATCGAAACTGACTGTGAGATTGAAAGGCATATTTCAGCATAAATGATGACAAAACACAGGCCTATATGTTAAAGAGTCCAGAATGATGAATCTTTTTCACTCTATAGAAACGACTTGGCTTAATCCTCCTTCACACTGAGCTGAGACAAACCAGGCTGTTTACATTATCAGGGGACTAATGATCAGTACGTTGTGTCACCGTCACATGGAGGTCCTTCAGCATATACTGCCATCAGCTGCGCATATGTCCTTGTATGGTGGTGTTGCCACATACTGCTTTATTTCAGAGTGCAGCAGAAAGTGCCGCTGTGCTTTGAGCTTCACACACACATGCTCGGGAAAATGTTGCTTATGCGACCACCGCCGCACAAAAGAGGTTCACGATTGAAAAGCTATTTGATTCAGAAAACAGCAACATTAGAACCGTGCTACTGAGAAACGCAGTCGAACTGCTATCGTCGCACGACAGTGGTTACAGGTCAGCTGCCACAGGGAGTGAATAAGATGCAGCTGCATCAAAACTTGAATTTGTTAACATGTTAAATATTAAAAATGAATCCCAAAACCTAACACGTTAATTTTGACAGTGCTGATAGCGTTATATATAGTAGTGTCTTTGGAATTAGATGCTAATGATGCATTGAAATATACTCAGTCTGTCCTTTATAAGCATATGAAAATGTCCTAATATTCCTGTCAAATCTCTAATCGTTTATGTGAGCCCTTTGACTGAAGCTCATTAATTGTTTTGTAATGGATCTGTAAAGGACAGTGAGCACGCTGACTGCTATGCAACTGGACAACCGGAAATGTGTGTTAACAAGAGCGCACACTTGCTTACTGTGATGATTTAATCTGAGCTGTCACCTGCTCAAGTGCTCTGTTAACGGCAATAATGAACCATGTGAGTCACGGGAATCAAAACTATAATGAATGCATTTGTCTTAAATACAGAACTCTACGTGAGTGTAGACCTTTGAGCAGTAGGAGGACAATTCTGCAAAATGGTGGACATGTCAGATCGATTTCAGGTCATATTTCAGTCAATTTCAACACTTCCTTTGAGTAAACCGACATCACAAGAATAAAACTAGCAGGTCACTCAGAGAGCGCAGACCTCCCCCAAGGTCGGTAGTCCTCTCCTTTTCGTTCCACCATATTATCCAACTACAAACAAACCACACATTATGAGGTATGTTTTCCTCTTTTTTGTCAGTAGCTGCCACTGGTTCTTCTAACCAAATGTAATGTAACGAAAGGAGGAGGATTCCAAACTCCGTTTCACCATTGATGATAATGTAACGACTAACGTGCAGCTAATTATCTTAAACTCCGTTCATGTTGTGTCTTAGTTCTCCGACGTCGCGCAACATTCTCCTCGTGTTTACGACAGTTAGTCTCGTGTTTCGGCGCATGTGTTTTTCAGCTACATGACAGTCTGTGGAGCTGACGCAAATGGGCCGATAATTTGTTCCTTTCAGATCTTACCCGGTGGTGTCATAATTTGCTATTCTATGGATAAGATGTTAAAGATTACCACGCAGATAGTCTGACTGTTACGAAATAAACAGTAGGAGTTTGTTCAGGAACAGACAGGTGGAGAAAGGGGAATGATCACATAACCTCCTTGGCGTAGGCACCAGGGTTAAGAAAAACACTACCATATTGTGGAATCTTGCCACAGACTCACATCTGGTTCATCATTAAGTAAAATAAGCACACATGCTGGCAGCTCAATGTATCGTATACAGTGCTGGGTTATTATTACTCTCATGGCCATTTAGATGGTGACACTAACCACAACCCTCCCTTTGAGACCTGAAGCCCATCTGCAGGATCCAAATCTGGATCCTACACACAGTGTCCATTTACAACAGGAGGATCCTCTGTGTTTGAAGGCACACTGAGCTCTATTTGAAGATCTGAAATGGGTAACATGAGTCCTGGGTAAGTGTCCTGGGGGGCACGTGAGACAGGCGAGTAGCAGAAAAGCAGTGTTGGAGTAAAAGAGCGGATGTTGTGGTGAGGATCAAAGTCACACCCGGCTGGGGCCCTTCAGCTCAGTTCAGCGCAGGCAGTGTGTGTGTGTGTGTGCGTATGTTTGATCTGGTGTCACTATGCGTGTGTGTTTGATCTGATTCATAACTCCGCTACTGCTGGCTAACTTCACACACAGTTGCACACACACACATCCACAGGCAGGCAGGGCGGACACACACAACTACACACAAATATAGCTTTGATAGTGACTGACTCATACTGTGTAACCCTCCAATTCATTCACCCTTTGAGTCATAACAGAATCAGCAGCGTACAATAGTAAGGCTGATTTGAAAAATTAGACACACTTCAGAGAGAGAGATTAAGAGCACACGTCACCGCAAATATTAATAGTGTTTTATTTAATCGCATCAGCAGCAAATTGTACCTTTATGCTCCCTCAACAAGCTCTGCGAAAGCCAAGTTTTGTGTTTGGATTATGAATATGGCTCTGGCAAAAAAAGTAGATTAATCTGAAATTTATGAAGGTGGCATGAAGGAAAGCTATTTAAAACATTCAGGGATGCTAAATATATAAGACAGTTATGACCCTTGGCAAACCTTTCCTCTCTACTGCTTTATTCTCACAAAAGGTACAGAGATGAAAAAAAACATGACATGAAGAAAAACGCATTTAATTTGAAGAATTAAGACAGATTCATTCAATCAGCTCATTTATTTGCATAACGTCTCGAAGAGCGAAGTGATTGGCCAATTATGTTAATCAGGGATATGCTATAAGGATGAGGAGAATACATTTGATGTAGCAAACAACAATTTATCAAATATAAACATACTGGAGGAGGATGTGTGCGTCGAAGCCAGATGATAGTGTGCTTTAAGCTGTGGAAGACTTAGCAGCGCAACCCCAGTCCTGCCATCCTACTCAGCTCATTACATAGAGTGGTCTCTAAAAACGGTCACTCGGAACAAAAAAAATAATCTAAGGACACACCTACACGACCGCACATATACACACGATGAGCAGCTCTGCTCTGTCCTTGTCTTTCAACTCTTCCCCTGCTCCACTTTCCTTCTCCACTTCATTTGCAAATTGTTCATCTTTGACCTACATTTTTGATCACAGTATGTTAGCCAAACTACACACGCGCACAAACACTGAGTCCGGGTCGGTTCAGGTTGATATCTCCAGTCAGGCCCATACACACCAACTGTCTGTGACCGCTTACAGAAAAAGGGGAGTTTGTTCAAAAAAAAAAAAAAAAAATACAGCAGGAGAGGAAGAGAGGGAGACAGAACAAACAGGAAAGGCCCTCTCAAGGCCCCCATAACACCACAGCTATCTCTATTAACATTTTTCTTATGACTCCCAAGTGGTGATGGAGACTCCAAAGTCAAACAGATCAATCTCATCTCCTTTTTAAACTGATCGCTGATTTATAATCTGCTTTTTCCTCTTCTGTCTTTGTTTCTTTTCCCCACTGCGATCCACCGTCTCTTTCTTTCTCCCCCTTTTTTTTTTTTTTTTTTTTTTTTCCTCAAGATCCCATGAATATCCTGGCCTCTCTTTCTCAACCGCTTTCCGTTTCCGATAGTACTAAGTGGTACAAACATAGCGTGTTTGTGTTAGACTGAAGACAGGTCCAGGTGTTGGAAAAAAGATGATAGATGATAGACGAAAGACAACAGAGCACAGACCACATTAGTTAAACAGACTCTAGACCCAAGAATAGCATAAGCCAAACCTGGTTAGCCCGACCGCATGATTTGTGGAAATTTTGGTTCAGGGCGAGAAGGTTGACACAGACAGAAACACAGACGCTGACAGCCTGGCACATCTACAGTGCCAGCCAGACAGACAGGCTGAGGCTGCCTCAGTATCCCATTCTTGTTTTTTTTTTGTCTCCTGATCCCCGTTGTTATTCATCAGGACAGAAGCTCCCTCCCTCTGCTTTTTGTCCAAACAGAGATTATATATCAGTGGTATGAGGACGGGGAAAGCAAAAGAAAAAAAAAAAAAAAATGCAGACAGAAAAAAAATGCAGAGGAGCAGGTAAAGAAATGTGTAATAACCAGATGATCAGAGGCGATGGAGAATAGGTAGGCGAAAATAAGACAGTATGATGGTGACAGATTAACGAAAGTTAAATATTTAAGAAGAATGTTAAAGGAATGGAAAACACAAAAGCACATCTGAAAGGCATTCAGAGGAAACATACAGGGAAAAAAAGGGGAAAATACAGGCAAAGGTTTAAAAATAAGAGAGAACATCATTGAACCTATGATCTGCTCAGGACTAGACTCATACAAAAGTCTTCCTCCTCTGCATTTTTCCTCTTCTCCTCCTCCTCCTCCTCCTCCTCCACCTTTTCCTCCTCTTCTCACAGCACTCAGACAGACTTCCCAGACAAGCAAATGCTCATGGTCTGACCAACAGTGACTGCGTTTACAGGCACAAAATATTCCGTTTTTTGCACATGTTCTGAAAAACTTCCAAATAAACTGTTTACATAGTTAATGAAAATGCATCTTCAAACTCAATTCAATTCAAACAAATTAAAACTAGGATTTTTTTCAAAGTTTTTCACTGGTGAAGATCTTCCTTCAAACACCTTCTTGAAAAGGTCAGTTTTTTCGATATTTGCGTATGTCTGAAAACCTGTTGATATCCTCCTTACATAATGTTTTAATGTGTTTCTCCTTCTAACCAGGAATCTTTACCAGAAGAGGAATTTTGTCTCTACCCCAGTTGACCCTAGACAGGGGAAACCTGTGGTAAAACCTGCAAATGAGATGCATATTCCATTCCATTCCATACACTGTATACATATCCAAAGAATCCTCATACAACCGGAATAATATCAACATATCCCACATGTCTTAGTTGGAAAATACTCAATTTGGAAAAAAGCCTAATTCAGGATATCCAAAACGGAATATGCTGTTTACCTGACACCTGTCAAATTCAGAATATACTATACTATATACTATAATAGTGGAATATTATAGTGCATGTAAACATAGGCATTGAGGAGACTGGACTAGTGTAAGGAATATTCTCAAAATCCAATCATCAACAGCTTCCACACTTGGGCTCTGTGTGTTTTCACAGTGTTTTTTTTCACAGTGTGACTCAGGTGTTAGCACAGGACCTGCATGTTCTGGGTGGAAAGCTTGTTTCAAAGGGCACAGAGGCTATAAAATATACAGCCGATATAATGCTGGATGAAACTTACTCCAACCCCGCAAAAAGGTACATTCCAGTCATGAACTGCTATGGGGAAAGGGGTTGACGTGTTACATTTACAGCATCTGCAACAATGCCAAAGTGCCATTAAGAGAAGCTCGAAACTCCAAACAGACACCAAAGGCAGTCTCTGAAGAGATGCATGCCTATAGGGCATTGTGTTTGTGTAAGCCTTATGAATCCTAATTTTACCTCATGTAAATTAAAGAATAAGCACGTCTGTAATAAAATAACTGAAAGAATAAATAATTTGTTGTTAGTTTAGTAATGGAGTTTGCTAAGGTCAATAAATGACCAACTCCTAGCACAACACAGCATAACGTCAACGTAAACGTCACGTAAGCACACAAGCGTTCACAAAACTTCCACTGTACCTTTAAAAATGATGAAAAACGCATTTTTTGATGACATAGAGGAATGACAACAAAGCTGTTTCATTCTAAAGCACAAATAAACATTCCTGCACCTTTGCACAACCATAAGGGAGGATTCTGAGTGAATCTGGCCAAAGCACAGACTGTGTGCAACAGAGCGGAGAGACAACAATTCAGCTGGAGTTGCTACTTTTTTCTAGAGTCCTGCCCAAAGGTTGATGCCCAGAAACTTCCCAAACACAGCAAAAACAAGAGGAAAATACGAAAATACAGGCAGAAAGCAGGGTCTCTCCAAGTCAATACACCACCACACACTTCAAGTGAATCATTTCTGCAAGTGATGACTGAGAAAGATTATTATTGTATGAGTCTATACATTGTTTTGTTTTGTTTTTTGTTGTTGTTTGCTTACATATTATGCCTTTGAGAGATATGCGTACAGGTCTGAAGAAATTAGTGCAAGTTGTGGAAATATGTTAATATTATAATGTTTAATTTGTAACTGAGAGAGTGATTCAAATTTTAATCAACATAAGGTTAATCTTTATGGATCTTCAGCCTTTGCGCGCTCTCCGCCCTCAACATGCTCATGCCAGCACATTCACACACACACACACACACACACACACACACACACACACACACACACACACACACACACACACACACACACACACACAGAACAACAGCCAAGCACCCATCAATCCCTTTTACCGGCCTGGCCCGGCCATCGATCAGTATATGTGTGTGTGCGTGGTTGTGTGTTCTTCTAGATTGATAAATGACCCCGATTAGTGGCAACTGACCGCTCTATGATTGCAATCTAAGTGCAGCGGAACAGCTGTTATCAGAACGGTGTTGTCTAAAGCGGTCTGTGATTAATACAACAGCACCCTAATGAATTAACACACCAACAACCACAGTCCTGGGATCTGTTGTCATAATTAAAACACTGAACCTGTACATTTTTGAGGACGTCAGTGGAAAAACATGACGTCTTCAGGTTATCTCTGTCTCGTACAAGTATTCCAATCAGTTGTGTGTAAAAAAAAAAAACACCAAAATGAAGCAGCAGGAACATTCGGGCTATCTCTAATCTTTCCATATTTGGTCCATTACAAGTGTTTGTCTAAGCTGTCAGTTTGGATTGTTGGAAAGTGGATAAATGAGGTTTGTGTGTATTAACAAGAGTCTGTGCTAAAACACAATAAACCCCCTTTTTTCCTCCTCATTTTCAAGAAATCCCTGTGTCTCTTCCACTTCTTGTCGCTCCAATTCTGTCTCACTCTTCCTACCACCCTCCTGACCCTCAGTCCTATCGACCCCTCCCCAGTGCTGACGATCGCACACACACACACACACTCACACATCTACACACATCTACACGCTTGTGCACACAGATCCATGCTCAGATCCACACCCATCCTCATCTTTATCTCTACTCTATCTCTGTATCTCCCCATCTATTGGGTATACCTGTAACCTAGCAACAGAGCAGAGTGAAGACCCTCCCCTACCTGCTCACTGCACTGATTGCTGGATCTGAGAGCCAATCAAATTATAACAGATTGAAGACCCTCCCCTACCTGCTCGCCGCACTGACTGCTGGACCCGAGCCAATCAAACTGTCCCCTGATAGCCACAACAGCCAATGAAATGTAGGCTATAACTGGGAGTTGCCCTCTGCTCTCCACCCTTTTGACCCCGCATCCGTGCACATGCGCATGCACATTTAATGCATGCCTGTGCACACAGTGTTTTCTACACACACTAAACACATTTGCACTCATACAAGCCTCTTGAGAACACACAGGAGATCACAGCGCTGGGCTGACTTGCCTGTTGATTATTTAACAACCAGTCTCTCATTAGCAGACTGAGGAAAAGAACTTTTGCAAACACCTATTAATTTAATGACTGACATGCAAAAACCATGAGCTTCGATGAGGATGTCATATATCTCTATAAGAAGTTATATGTTCCAGGGAAAAATATTTTCAATGTTAATAAACATATCTTCCCTGCTGGAGATCTAGCAACATCACAGACTAATCAAATGCGTTCTCTGTGCTGCTCTGCCCATATAACAAGTGGCAGCCGGTCAACAGGGAGATGTTATATGTAAATTAATTACAGCAAAAATAAGTATGTGATAAAAATAGTTTACATGTCCTGTGCCCAGTAGTCATATCAACATTTATTATCTCCGCCAAGAGGTTTATGTGTTCCTGGTGCAAGGGTAGGGCAAGGCTCAAGGTGGCTCATGGTAACAGTTCAGTTAAAATAATAGCAGAAATAAACCAAAGGTGATGTAACTACAGAAGGAGGATTCCAAACTCGTCCCGTTCTACCACTGATGAAAACGAAGTAACCTAATACTAACCTGCGGCTAATTAGCTTTAACCTCGGTCACGCGTTTCACTGTGAACCAACGGAATCAGTTCTCCGACATCAAGAGACATAAAAGTCTTATCAGGTACCGTCATAATTTGCCGGTCTATGGATAAGATGGGTCGTCTGATTGTTACGCAAACTGTTCACAAAATATGAGTTTCTTCAGGGTCGTGAGCCACTTCTCCCATTGGACTCCATTCAAACAGAACAGCCTCTGGTCTCCCTTCGAAGACCCCAAGGCTGTGACGCGTTTAAAGTTTGTAATCTCCCTTCTTTAGTTAGATCATCTTTAAATAAACTAACCACCAACTGGCACCAAATGACAAATTAAAACTAAGACCTTTGTTACCGTGGCAACAGTCTGTTTTACTAACCAGCGGCAACAACTGACAAAAAGAAGAAAAACGTAGGTCATAATTTGTGGTTTGTTTGCGGTTTAATAAAATTGTGGAAGGAGACGGAGGGTGGACTTGGCAGAGGTTTGTGCTTTTTGAGTGCCCTTCTAGTTTGAATTGTTTTTGAACTGTGTTTACTTCATTTCTGTGTGAATACGTATACGTCCTATGCGAGGTATTGTCACTACAGAAGAGCAAAGTTCTTCTAGGTCCAAACTGTGGCTGGTTTAGATGAGTTTTACTCAGTGCACAGTGGAGACAGAGGTGCACAACGCGGCTGCAAGATTGTCGCACTCTCTAGATTGAGTTTCTGTCCAGGATGTTATACAAGTTCACTTGCACCTCGTACTTGCACCGTGTAAGATTCTGGAAGAAGTTGTTCCACATCAGCCAAATGAGTGTGTGTGTAAGTCCTAAACTTTTGGCAAGCACGTGACCTGAGGCCGCACTCTAATTGGAGGCTACTGATTGCCTTTCAGCTCTCTGCGCCACAGACACACCCACTTTCATTGTGTATCAAATGTTTTTTTTTTTCTCCTTGTGTGATTGGACAATTTCCGCCACGTTGAAAATTCATTTTTGGCAAGAGACAGACGCTTTCAGGGTGAAGTGAACATAAATCTTTATGTTGTAACCACAACATTGCAATAAGTTAAACATAAACACATGTTAATGAGAGCAACTGGAAAATACTGTAGAATTTTGATACCAGATCAGCATACACTCTTGGTAGTAGTGTTGCTATGTTACTATATAAAGTCAAGACGTGCTGTGTTCAAAGCATGTTTCTGTCGGTCCCGTCTCTTCTCTTGAAATCTATCATTTAAATTACAATGCAAATGGCACTCAGATAAACGATGTAAAAGACCAAAACTACTTAAAAGTCTCGTAAATATTCAGGGCTCTTATGTCTTAAACAACACATTTTTACACAACAAATACTGAAATCTACATTTAGGTCAAATATTGATTTGAAAGTTTTAACTTTCCAAGATTAACTTTTAGATTTTCCACTTAGCGAATAAATGTCAAATTGGCAGTTGACACATAAAGGGACAAGGACTTTGTGGGGCTTTCGGGTAAACTTTATAAACTCTGAAATCTATACCGGTATGGGCAAGGCTGTTTAAAACAGGAATGTTTGTATTTTTTTCTGATTTTGTTTTGTTTAAATGGGCCATTTTACATAGAGAGAGTATTCAAATGTGGATCCATGTTAAAGCTGCAGTGCTTGATGGTTTTTTTTGTTGTCACTGGGCACAAATTCCATGCCATATCGTAAATGAAGTAGTCTGAAGGAAACAAGAATTCTACCCCCTTCTGTGGACCGTGTGATGGGGGTTTTGGCCACTCAGGTGTTTTCAGAAAGTGA
>JAPQRN010014226.1:15149-38445 GCA_037367275.1 Coranthus polyacanthus | reverse complement strand
CATCCATCCATCCATCCAGTATTAACACAATCCCTGGTATCTTTAACACTAACGAAGTGCTTTCAGTGTCTAAACCTGTCCATAAAATTTGTTAAATAGTCAAGTATGAACACAATATTTGAGAGACATGGTTGAAAAGTGCCACGCACTGTTAAAACACATTACAACAATTACAGTACAGTACAACACATATCCAGCAATGTTAATATGAAACATAGTTTTGGTTCAGAAACGTCGAGATTATGTTGAGAAAGGGTTTGTCCCTTGATGCAATATACTGTATTAAAATAATCTATGTATTACAATGTTTTTATACTGTAAGCTGTTACTGCACACAGTTCTTTTTTTAAGTCTTCCAAGACAGACAATTTAAGCAACTTGTAACACAAACTTCAATGTCTTAGACAGTTGTACAGAAGTAAACTTTGACAGCTGAAAAGAGGAGAAGTTGAAAACTGTCATATAATTATAAGTCTGTTGTAAAAAGTGTTTGTCTTAACTTTGCTGCAATTGTGAGGACACATACTTTACTATTGATTCCCAAAGTCTAAGACAAAGAATAGGTTTATCTTCTCTTGCTCACTTTATAAATAGAAACAAGCAAGCAAATATAATGTACAAGGCAAACCTTCTAGCCTTGCAGCTCTTTTATAATCTCGGTAAAAACTAAAGTGTCAATAATAATAATACACTTTATAATGCAGTGTCCAGATTCATTTGTATTAAAAGGCCAATTAATCTTTCAGGACACTAGTTAGGATAAAAACAAGGGTAAATTAAGGATGACACCATGCAAATCAACAACATTAGAAAGGATTTGTGAGAAAAACCTATTTTATAAAAGTTAAGATATGAAGGTTTGTCATATCCCACTGGGTTATGATAACACTTTACAAATATGCATGTGCACCAAGAGTTGGTTCAACTTACCACCACAAAAACGAAACCAAAAAAGGTCATTTGTAGTTATATTCAAAGTATTTCTGCTAGAACAAAAACGTAACTATTAATGTGTATTCATATAGCACTATATAGCACCATATACAGGTATACAATGAGCTAGATTCTGGTTCAAAATAAACACACTGATCGGTCAAACCAATTAAAACAATCGCTGCCAGTAGCTGATGGTGAGCAAAAATAAAACTTATACAATACAAACTGCATCCACGTACAATTGCCTGTTTTATCATTTGATCTTCACTCCAGAATTCATTTATGTTTTTATGCAAGTATATATTGCTTTAACTTAGATGTTAAATTCAACAGTTCTCCAGTCCTTCTCCAAACTACTACTACTACTACTACTACTACTACTACTACTACTACTACTACTACTACTACTACTACTACTATTATTATTATTATTATTATTATTATTATTATCGGCTAGAGGTGTCATCTCAAACCAATTCATCGGTTTGGCCGATTAATTGGCACTTAACTGAACAAAACATTGAAAGAAATTAATGAAAAAAATTGTCTCATACGTTGTTTTCTTGTTTGTCTTATACATTGTTTCTTCATGTAAGTCTATTTCATCTCATTTCCATCAATTTAAATTACTGACTTTAGGGAAAATAACAGCATAAAAAAATGCACAGTTTGTTTCTACAGTATGTTCAAGTAATAAGCCTGTTCTCGTTTGTGATCAATAAATCCATAATTATAGTTTCCCTCCGACTCCTTCCTTTTTAGTGAGGAAAATGAGATTCCACCTATTTTGTAATTTGCATTTTAAAATGCCATCAGTAATGTCAATGTGTCCATGATGTAGGACAGTAAGATGACCCAGTATTGTGCAGCGGAACCCCTTTAAAGTCTGTTCTTTTCCTTTTGAGCCTCGATGGATCTGACAAAGATGACACAAGTCGACGGACTTCATTGACGGATATGTATTTTTAATTTTCAATTATGTGCATCTCACTTCAATAAAAAGTATAATAAATCTACAGTTATTACTTTTCAGTTTTTTTTCATGTGTGGGAAATAAAAGAAATCAAGGGCATTTTTATCGCTGCTTAAATTATTTATTTTTGATCAATTACTTCCACCTTCCAAGAGAAATATATTTTCAGTCAGGATCAACATAAATTATTCAAAAAAAAAAAAATACAAAACAAAAGAGTTAGCTGTAAGTACAGAAATAGCAATGAGATGAAATTCTGTTTATAATGTAAGACGTGTTAGGCCCTCCACATATTTTTAAACAAACGTGCAATTTTGTATCGGGTGTCTACGTTAGAAAGTCATCTCCTATGGAGGAGCCATGCATACAGATGTGCAAATCAATAGCTTCCTCTTGGGTTGCCATTTCAAAGGCCTGCTTTGAATCTAATTTAAATCGTGACTTATGTTCACATCAATATGCATGTATAATAAAGCCCAGCATTTTTATGTGCGTTTCTAATTTCACTGCATGAGAGTGAACACACACAGACAGCCTCACACCCCTTGATTCACTGTGTACGTGTCGCGTGCTGATAATGTTTGCACGTATTTTAGCATGACTACTTCGCACATGCACATATGTTTTGTATGTGTGTATAATGTGTACACAGTGTGATCTAGAGTGTATGCGTTTCTGCTTCATTATAATGATGTGAGTGTTCCATAGTCTCTGAAGTGAGGCCTTTCATTGCACACACTCATTCCAGGTGACGGCTGTGTGCGCGGGTGTGCCTGCTCTCAGCAGTCAGCTGTGATGGCACCCTGTTACGCCAACTGCATAACAGACAAATGTTAATGAAAGACGTACACTTTTCATTGGCACCTGCCAGTCAAAGAACAGTCACTTATGACAGTTTGCCCTCATTCCAAACAAAACACAACTTTCCTTAACACTGTAACACCAACTATTTGTTAGAACAAATGTGTTAATCATTTAAGAATGCCTTTATTATCTTTCTTTTTATTTGGGCCTTTTCAAATCTTGAAGTCCGACCCTAGGTTCATGTTTTAATTACATTGTACACAACCGAGCCGAATACAGAGAAAGGAGGAGAATGGTAACACGCGACCATGTAGAGACAGAAATTACATGATAAATAACAAGGCTATTTAGTTTGTTTGATAAAATGACAAGGTACAGACCTGTTCTATAGGAAAGGTATCCTTAAATGACTTCTGTTGTCATCTGGCGCTATATAGAAAATAAAATAAAATAAAATTAACTTGACCTTCAAGGGGGACGGGGTGCCCGCCAATATAATGGTAGGGGAAACACTGAGTACTCTGCTCTTAATATTTTCTACCTCAGTTTTTTTAATGAGTTTTCATAGATGTTTGATATAGGGTTTCATGATTTACTCTGACCCTACAGTATGTCTGCATGTACACTTGTGTTTGTGTGAATTTGTTCCTACTCTCTCCCTGTAAATAAGCCATTTTCCGGTGCCATTGAGTTGAGGAAAACAATCTGCAGTCTCATTAACCCCAATTTCTTATATCAGGACAGCTCTAGCCTGTCACTTATTTCACTTTCTTCTTATATACATGCCATCTTTGCTCTTTTGATCCACTTATCAAAAGATAAAAGCTTTATCCACTGATTTGGTGATTAAGAGAATTGATGCCATGGAGATGATTGCCAAGCTTAATATTTGCCCCCGAGAAATGTGTTTTTCTTGCACTTTCTGAAGCGCATAACAACAAGGGTGAAGAGCCAAATTAAAGAGACAACTTTTAGTCAATAAAGTAAACCAAAACTTTCTATATGCGTCAAAATGTCACTAAAAACCAGCAATTGTTCACCAAGTAACGAAAACCAATACAGTGAGCATTTTGTAAAGTTCTATGACGATGTATGCATTGGGGAGGAATGCATGTCTCCAGCCGATAATTTCATTTTCTTACTAAAAAACTATTTTACATTGTTTATTCATCTGAAAATCCCAAAGAGATAAAAAAAAAAATGAAACAGAAGCAATAAGCAGTGGAAATGGAAAACAATAGGAATGTGTGAAAGATGAGACAATGATGGATTTCCTTCTACAGTACATACAGGACTTACAGAAAAAAAACAAACATTAAATCCATACTTCGAAAGAGCAAATAGCTCTGTCCCTCAAGAAATAACTTAACTATACTGTATCTGCAAAGAGTATTTTGTATTCTGCATGTATATGGAATAATTGGTGACCCAAAGCTTTTAATGGGCTTTACTTTTACTGCTAAATTAATTTAGCCACAGTAGGTGGCATTTTCTTTAAAAGGTTGAATGAATTAAAGCTGCAATTTACATGGTGCGTGTCCGTGTACCAAGGCTGTTTATTGGCAAGAATTTGACGATACAATACGTATCACAATACAGGGGTTGCGATACGATATATTGTGATATATAAAGTAAGGCGATTTTTAAAAAATCCAATTCTAACGCACCAATCATAGTATACAGAACAGACCAGCATATTCATAATTACTGTGGTAGCATCATAAAGAAGCAACAGAACGTAAGCAAAGTAAGCCATTTGTTTTCATTACATAAATTAAAGGTTATTCATAAAAATACAGATGAAGGATAATGATCATTTTGAAGAACTGGACATAGATGTGCCGAAATAGAAATGTGATTTTAACTCAGATTATGTGTTGTAGTTGTTTATGTAAACTTAGTGTATAATTAATACTATTTTGATTTGATGCTTAGATGTTTTTGAGCAGCAGGAGGTCGACAGCTCCAATGACAAAACATTAACTCTGACAGGAAGTCGTTAGCATACTGCCGATAGCGTTAGCATCATAGAATTTAAATTCAAATTCGACTTTACTTTCCACCAGTGGTGTAGTGGGAATCAGTTACAAAGATCAACAACACCAACAAGAATTGTAAAGTGTGCTGGACTGGACTCAATTAAAAGTCGGGCAAAAATATAATATGGATAAACTTCAAATGTATGTGACAAATAACGTTACCATTGATGGATGAATCTGTAAGAATTAGACCGATAGACATTTGACTCCTTCTGCCCATCTATCTATCTGACAGTGTGTGAATCACCGCGGTCCACTCCTGTAACGTTAGCCGTTTGTTGTTTCATTAGCTGTAGCTAACATAACAGCATCAGAACAGAGATGTGCTCAGATTGGTTGAGTTCCGCAAGTATCGGATTTTGGCATTTTCCAAACAGCATAGCTCTAGTTGATCTCCTTAGTGCCTTCTTTATTAGAGAAGCCAAAATGAGCTGTGAGGATTCAGCCATTGGTGCATTTGCTAGCGGTAGCCGGCATTAGCTACTTCCTGTCTTGGCTTAGGTTGGCTTAAGATCTATGCTCAAGATGGATCACAACACTGCTCCCCAGTGGTCTGGAGTTTAAACACGGCACACAATTAACTGTCTGTTGCAAATCTTTGCATGTAAAATGTTAATTGAAAAAAATCTTTGTTTTTTGCCAGTTTTTGCATATCGATACAATATCACAAAATGTAATATTGCGATATTTAAGTGTATCGATAATTTCTTACACCCCTACCGTTTACATGGTGGAGTTCAACATGTAACATTCGCTGTGGAGCTATGGCCGATTTTGATAAACAGGTGATACATAAACAGGCATGGAAGCATGGAACAGGTGGAGCTCACTGATTTGCCGACCATTTACAGGCTTGGGTTTAAAAGCCACTATGGGGCGTCTGAGTGGAGATCGGCAGAACCAACTGTGCGTGTCGTATCTCAACAGCACTCACAGTTCACCTGGTAGATTCTTCAGTT
The DNA here is from genome assembly GCA_037367275.1 of Coranthus polyacanthus. Taxonomy (NCBI): domain Eukaryota; kingdom Metazoa; phylum Chordata; class Actinopteri; order Kurtiformes; family Apogonidae; genus Coranthus; species Coranthus polyacanthus. The sequence continues at coordinate 32,734 of JAPQRN010014226.1, read as the reverse complement.
AAGACGCTAATCTCTTGGCAAGATCTGCAAACTGGCTCACCCAGTCCTCAGTGTTGGTTCTCTACTGCTCCCCGTTTCCTTACATCAGTCTTTACGGTTCCATGCGCTGGCTGAGCTGCTGGTCGGGATCCGCACTATATGCCACACTAGTTTTCTCGGACCGGAAACTAACGTGTGTGAGTACAATACCGACCGACCACAAACGACTGTTTTTGAGTTATATTTTCTTTCGTGCTATTTTCTGACTGACATTGTCTTGAATTTGGTTGTTGAAGTTGTTGTTTTTTTTGTGAATGAACATTCTGAGCTGTTTTTATAGCAATATGGACAAACCAGAAACTGACACTTTTCGTTGTGGGATTTGGGGATTGTGGGAATTGTTGTCTTTGTGTTTGCCTTGCTTTCTGCTTTCTGAAAATATACCAATATTATTTGCTTCAACCATGGTGTTGATGACGTTTTATTGCCTGGGTTTGTGGTTAATGTGTGCTTAGGGTAATTTTGCTCAAATCATTGTTAACCTTTGTGAGGTTTACCAAGATAAAGTACTCTCATATGCTAGGAGACCTAGCTGGCACCCCTACCGAAACGGACTCCTAAGAAACCATCTCACCATCAACCCATCAATTTTTTAAGAATTAGACTCAAAGCTATAGTAGTTATTTTTAGGACTTGGGTAATGTGTCATCCTGACTGAACTTCCGGGAATAAAAGCTTTAGAATGCCTATATAATTTCAAGTGCAGGGGAAGAGAACAAGTGGGGTTTCAACAATTTGTGCATCTACCATGTTCTTTACTTTACAAAGTGAACAAAATAAAAACAATTAGGTGGGGGCTAGTCTCTAAAAAAAAAATAAAAACTTGACTACTTCACTGGTTGGTGCATTTAGTTAACCACATATTTTTTTGTGGAAATGCACCACCAGAGCACCCTCATGTCCACGTTGTCAGGTGAGAGGCTTGCTCTCTGTGCTGTGACAACGTCCTCTGCAGTAGAGAAAACCCTCTCACTGGAGCTCGATGTTGCTGGGACTCCCAAGGTAAATGGGGAAAGCGGGTCTCATTGTCCTTCCACCATGTAAGTGGATTTGACTCCGCTGGGAGGCTCTGCTCTGCCTTGTACCGCTGCACCTCCTTGTCCACCACTTGAGACCAAGGCCTGGGTGGTGGTGGTGACTGTGCTGCTGGAAATAAGGGCACAGTCATCCACAGTGTTTTGAGTCCGTCTTTCACCAAGTGGTCTCATCAAGAAAGGACAGAGATATAAAACGTCGGTCAAGTACAGCGCGCACAAGGAGAAACTGAATTAAGTCTTAAGCCAGAGTCGATGATGGCAGATTTGACATCTTTCTCAGTCACTCTGAACAGCTGCTAGTGTTTCAGTAATAAAGCCACTGAAACACAATCTTGGCATCCACGAGGCAGAGTTGTCTCCATTATCAGTGGTTTGAGAGTCTGAAAGACATCCTCAGCTATTTTCACATTTTTATCAGACACGTCCTTAATGTTCCTCTTAATACTCCCGTGTCAGAAGAATTACTCAGGAAATGCAGTGCAAATGAGTCGCTGGAGTCAAATTACGGTAGTTTTAATTCTTGCAGCAAGGAGACAAGTCAGCACCATGGTACAGAATTGTCTGAAGTCTAAGCTGTATGCATGGGTATTTATGAAAAGGGGAAGAGCAGGGTTACACATGAAGGTCTTACATAACAGAGGAATGTGATGTGGCTGAGTCACTAGAATAACAGGAATCAGACAAGTCAAAGATGAATGTTCTTTTCACACAGTATAATTGATCATGTTTCTAACACCTGTCTGTAAGTGCTGAGAAAACAGCAACAATTCTGTTCAAGTTAGTGATCCAGCCATATACAATAATATTACTCTAGACAACATTCAGTAAAAACCGGGTACATTTCACGCAACAGCATAACCATGTTCACTATAGAACCTGTGAATGTCCAAACAAAATGTATGTCATACCAAGAAACAGCTGAGAAAATCTACTTTTCTGGACGTCCATGGCACAAGGTCACGTCTGTCCATCCCCATTAGGTGTAAAATGCAGTATCTCAGGAATGACTTCACAGAATGACTTACACTTGGACTAAAACATGAACTGATAAGATTTAACTAATTGTAGGTTGTTTAGCAATTTATGATACAAGGATTGTGGACGCATTTGATATAACTTCGGGTTCTTTAGAACAATAGCCATTTTTAGCTGTATGCGGCGGTCTCCATCTTTGAGGGTTAAACACTTTTGTTGTTAAAAAGTGTTAGTGTTAATTGTGAAATGAAATATTGGTTTTGTTACATTAGTAATGTAGTGAGAGTTCAAGAGTGGTGGCGTATGAGTCAGTGACGGTACCAAATAATTAATAATAATAATCTGTTATACATAACTGCGTGGCAATCTTCTAGTTTCTGTCTGTCTATTCATTGTCTGCATTTCAGTAATTTGCTTTAATTTTCTTCCCTTCCTGTTTTGGCAGGACGGTCTGATGTCTCTGTGCTTCATAATCAACAGCCATATGACTCAATCCTTTGTTAATTTGAGATTGTGATAATTGTCTGTACATGTTGCTGTTGTGTGGGGAATCGGTTACGATTGGCAGTCACAAAGTCAATTCTGTTGACGGCCTCCATGAAACAACAGGCATCACAGATACAAAATATGAGACCACCTGCCTCCATAATAGCTTTAGGAGAGCTCCAGAGGGACAAAGAGATGAAGAAAAGTCTCAAATTGGAACAAATTTCCTAGTATTTCTACCTCATGGGAGCTGCTTTCTGGTTCAGGTGAGATCTTAGGTTTCTGTTGAATGTGGTGACGACTGTAGTCACATCTCTAATTATCTATCTCGTAGTGTTGTTCCATTATTGTCGGCAGTGTTTGTGTAATGGCTCCTTAGGTGGTGCTATAGCTCTGAGCATCAGATATATCTGCTATTAAATATATTTACTGTTAATGCTATGAGTGGTAATGTGATTAGTGTGATTTTATTGAAACGACGGACAGTGGTGGCAAATTTTTCTTACCATTACAGCTGACTGCATGACAGTGCAAACTTATAACTTATGTATATGACAGTAAATGATAATATTGGCTCGACTGATGAGCATCCAAATACAGGGACACCATTCAATGCTCAACTATCCTTGAAAGTTTAAGAAAAACACATTAGTTACCAATACTTGACTCTTTAAAATTAAGCGGGGTTTACGTTCAACTTCTCATTACTTGAATACACAATTATTGTAATTAATGTTGTAATCTAAAATATGTTTTACATAGAGACAGACATCCTCAGCAAGATGGTCTGCTTACTAGAGAATATAGAAAATAAACGTCCCAGAAAACCTATCAATGAGTAAAATTCTCCACTCAGTGCATATCATGTTCACAATGCTTTAATGATAATAAATAATTCAAGATCTTCTTCCTAAATGTTTTGCGTGCTGTTAAAAGGGAGGTACTGTACACTAAAAACATGTTTTTCAGCTGCAAAATGAATTATACAATTTAATCGAACCAAAACTGCAGGGGCAAATCTTCCCATGAACCACACTGAAGACCAAACCACTGGACCTTGGTCTGACAAAAAGAGGTGGTGTCTTGGTTCAAAAGGAACCGTGGTTTGATTTGTTTACACTGTAAAAACACCATTTTGAATGGTTTGGAGTTTGGGACCAACTACAGGAAGCCACGCAAGGCTACCGTCACCAATAAACCACAGAAGAAGAAGAACCACGGAAGACAGAGGAAATTCAAAATGAGCCACGGTAGCACCTGGGGAGATGAGGACAAGATATTTAATAGTGATGTGACAACAATATGAGTCTGTTCATCCATGTTTCCTCTTTCCAACAGAGAAGGCCAGATTAACAACATGCCAACCTGAGACACACACCCATCTATAAACCAATCCATATCAAGTATAGGGAGAAACAACCCACACAGATGACGGCAGGGTGTAGATATATAATGCAAAGTTGTTTAGTTCACTCTCAAAATTGCAGTGTGGAAGCAAAACGAACTAGACCAAATATATACAATGTTCAAAAAAAGAAAAAACATGAACCTTAGTTCAGACTTTCAGGTGTGAAAATGCCCTTAAAATCATCCTGAACTTTGCAGGGCCTCGTCAGCACTGGGTCTTCTCCAAGTCGTGAAATTTTTCCCACCCCCACACACACACACACACCCCCACACACACACACACACCCCCACACACACACACTCTGTAATTAGGTGTGTAGTTCACCTGCCACTGAGTGAGTCTGAAAACATTTTCAGGGCTTCAGTTCCTCTTGTCAGAAAATGCAAGTAAGGTTTCACAAAGCCACTAGACTTTAACAAAAAACTGTATTTTTTCCTTTCAGAACGGCTACCTCGAACAGTTAGTTCAAGTAAAAACTGACAAACTAACACGTTGGAACACAATAACAGGTTAATAAATCGAGGGAGTCTGGTGGCTTTGAAGAGTGCTTTAGGTTCCTCATTGGAAAGGGCCGTCTGACAGCAAAGTAAAGCAGTGAAATTAAAAATCTAATTTTTAGGTTTTTAAGTGGAAAACCACTACAAAAACCCTGACCTTCATGTCTCAGGATAGGTGTGTTGTGATTCTGTGTAGCTCTCCATTGTTCTCTGGCCTCGGGATGTCAGTAAACAGCTCCCATCTTACACCTCCACACATCCCGTCTCAGCCTCTAGCTGACTTTTTAGCACTTTTCAAAATCATGCAGTGGGTGGATTTCCACTCAGTTACACTTGAAAAATTCAGCAAAATGTTTTTTGTTGTTTTGCAAAAACATTTTGCTGAATTTCTCAATTTCAGTATTGGATAACCCTGAAAAATCCAGTGATCAGACTCTTAAAGACTTTATAAAAAAAATTTAAAAAAAGAAGAAGAAGCTCCAATGCATTATGTCCCACTTGGCACAGCAAAACAATTCTTTGTTAATACATTTATCTCATTAATTCTCCAAAATTAGGCTGCCTACACAGTTTAAATTTAAGTAAAGTATGAGTGCAAACTTTTGCACCTGTGGATTTGAATTTAATCTCAAAATGATAGAAGATTATTTATGTTGAGGATGGAAGACTTGAGGGACAAACTATCTCATCTCACATATCAAAGTTTCTCATCTGCCTCACAGCATTAAAAACTGTTTGCAAATCTTCACCTGAATTAAATCTTGCACTCTGGGAAAGTATTTTATTTGGGAAAGTGGCAGTGCTGGTCTTAAAAATATTTGCAATTCATAACACTACTATAATGTTAACTTGACTGAAAGTAAAACTTGAAAGATGGGACATGTATAGAAAAACCAACATCAAAGTAGGAGATGACTGATGGAGGGTGTAAGTGCAACGGTCAGGTTAATTTTCTGGATTTATGCGTGATGTTGCATAGAAACATGTAGTATACGCATGTCTGAAACTATCTTCTTAAATTACAAAGCATAAGTACAAAAATTTAGGGTAAAAAGTCTCATTTTTCAGCTCTGCTCTTAAAAAAATGCGACAAATTACGTCGCAAAAGGGAGTCGTCTCTGCTTCCAGTATAGAGTCTACTGTATGAGACAGTAAACAAACAAACAAACAACCTACTGTATGAGACAGCAAACAAAAACAAACAGGACTGGAAACCACTCCGACATGTATAAATCCACTCTCAGATGATAATATCTTACTGAATATTGCTGCTTATGATATTTTCTTTTCAATACAACTCAGTTTTTCATTTGAAAGTATAATAAAATCCCTCCTCCTCCATTACAGTCGGTACAGTTCACATATACTGCACCTTCCGCACACTGAATAAAGTAACAGTCACATTTTACATCTGCAATACTCCTTTTAATGCCTCGGATGATAATCTAGCTACTTTGACATCAGATTTACACAAAGACAAAGAAAAATCATTCTTTGCTCATGTCATAGTGTTGTAATAATACGACATGCAGTGTTTGTGTGGAGATGCAGTAACAGACACGAGTCAGTAGCAGATGAAGTTGTACCGGCTGAACCAGAACAGTTTTATTCTAGTTCAGGGTTCAGTCCTTTCGCGGACTATTAGAGGATCATTAGCGATCCGTCTAAACCTTCTGCAGCATGGTAAAATAATGTAGAGTTAACACTAGAGTTACACATTACTTTCTGTTAGTGAGTATAAATAGTTTTATCAGTAACAGACAATCCCTTGTGGTTTTGGTTTTGTGTAATATGTGATAGAAACGTGTTAACACAGTGTGAACAGCGTTAGCTGAAGCTGCTCACCTGTTCAACTCTGCTCTTCTCATCACATCAAAACTCATTTTTCTCTTTATTCCGGTTATTTCTCCTTATCCTCATTTGCTCCGGGCCCCTTTGATGCTCAAAATAAAAAGGCAGTGATCTGTCATAACTGTATGATTTTCTATTTTCAACCTTACTGTTGTGAATATTAACATGTTATTCATATACTTCTAATGTGCACTAGAGCTTAATGACTCCCTTTTCTTATGTCATGATAATTTGCCCCCTTTTTTTTTTGAAAAACTGAAAACTTAGACAAAAATGTCACTAAAGTGTTTATGGACATACCTATATGTTTTATTTATTTTATTTTCCTACACATTGTGGTTGTTAACCTGATAGTTGCACTTTAAGGTCATAGCCTGTTACAAATAGTATGAGTATATGCTTTGATTTAAGCATATAACTAATTAAAAAAGAAGCAAAGTCTTCCTGAAATCCTATTATTTTATTCATCATAGTGCTCTGAATTCATAGTCAAGCTTCTAACCTGCAACAAGGGGGTTAGAGAGTCAGTCGTCTTTTAGGATTGTGCAGTAGTAGAAAACAGCCCATCTGGTGTCACAATCCTCGACATTTGAACGGAATACAAATCTGGTGAAATTCATAACCCTCTGTGCAGCTCATTTAGTACTATTTTGTCACATCACCTGCTTGCGCTTTCTAAAATAAATCTACCCTACTGAGAAAATGGATTTAGGAAACTCTGGTGTGAATATTACTCTCTGGGAGAATAACACAGGACAGGCAACAGGTGCTGTTCAAATAAAAGAAGCATCAGGTCTGATCATGTGTTTCTGCCAGAAAGACAGATAAGCCTAAAAAGAGACGGTCTCTCGCAGCAGTGCTAAGCCATGCATCTTTAGACACACGCATTCACAACAAAGGCTCATGCTTTGAACACACACATACTACATGAATAAGAAGAAATTCTCTTATTTTTCTTTCCCATCCGTAGCTTTTTTGCACAAACCGATCCACATGAACAAAAACACGCGCGCATACACACATATACAAGCGTATTAAAATGATGTCCTGGCACAGTGCTCTCCTCTCCATCTTGGTGATGGTTTCATTTTTATCTCTGCTCTGGTGATTTATAGGGCCAACAGGCTTCTATTAGTTATCTTAAAAATGGCTGTGCACTGAGAAATACCAGCTTGGATTGGACCAGACATGTTCCTCCACCTTCTCACTTCCTGCAGCCTACAACCCCCCCAAAAGACACACACACGCACACACACACCAACAACAACAGACCCACTTATATACAGTACACACAGATACTCCCAATACTTACAAACTTCTATTCTTTGACAGTTTTCCATCTTTTCCCTACATCACAGGACAAAATCTAAACCTTTATTTTCAATTTAAGGCATCAAAGACGTATCACACGAGTTTGCTTGTTCAGATTTATGGACCCGCATTTTTCTGCATTTCTAAATTTTCATACACTTACAGCTTTGAATATCCTTATAAATTGCTACTCCTTTACCCATTCGTGCACACAGACAGCTGCAATGGTGGTCTATGATTAGTCATTCTACCTCTAAAGCTACGTCCACACAACCGTTTCAGCAAAGTTTTAGAATTAATCTCCCTCTGGTCTAACAATGCATGTCAGACGTCCCCGGGGGCTGATTACGTCACTGGACAGAGGAATTCTCACAAATTGCACAAACAGCTCACCTGCAGTAGATGTGGTCAGTAGTAGCATGTTAAATGCAGACATTAACTGCACAACAGCTGCTAAGAGAGACAAGGACAGAATCGCCTGTGACTCAGTATCCATGTTGAATTTAAAGCTGGCAGTCAAGGATGAGGTCTTATTTTCTTCCCGGAAGGATCATATGAATAGGGCTAGCAAAATGCAGCCGTTTTTGTCCATCCACTTTATAATGCAATCCCAGAGTTTCTAAAGTAAAACAGGGTCAAAGGCATTTCCATGAATCTCAATTTTAGGGATTCAAAAACCCTGCACTAGGTGTAAAGATAGGAAAAGTTAGACATTTTAAAATACACACTATTACACAATAAAAATAATTAAAATACACAAATACACAATGTTCTTGTGTTCAGTTTGGTTGTGTCAATTAGTGAGACATTATGATCCACCTTTAACGTTTCTAAAGTGAAAGTGCAAACAATAAATATAGTTATATACACACACGTCTAAGATTTGCACATGCTCTTGTGCTTATATGAAGTTTGTGTTTGTTTACATTTGCCAACTCCATTTCTTACCTAATGTTGCCCATGTCAATAACATCTATGTACAGCTCCTAGCACTGCATGGAGTCCAACACAATCTTAATGTAAGCACACATGAATCTTACATACTGAACCTTTAATTCTGGAAAGGTTTACATTTACATTTCAATAATTGAATGTTTAGTCATTTTTACTGGTCATGAATAGTGATATCCAATCTCTTTGACGACTAATGTAAAGAAGCTACGGGACAGAATAAGTGACGGAATAAGTACCAGACCGAGGAGGAGTAAAAAGAGAGAAGGAAACACAGTGAATCTGACATACTAAAAGCTAGATAGGTAGGTGGATAAGGTTTTTAAGATATGTTAATAGATGACATCACATAACCCTGGTGCTGGCATCTCTCCACTAATTACCAGTCCATTTCATTAAGGATTGTAAAATGTTACTAATCACATGGTGGGTGGGCCTTTTTGGTCATGACTCAAACATTATGCCTGCCAGAGGATCTGAGGACTCTGTACACACTTATCTTTTCTAAAAGTTTACTTAAATGTGTACGGATGCAATTCTTTTATCCTTTATCTTTCACTGTTCCCATTGATTTCTTGGCAGTCCTTTCCTGTGGACATCACGCTTCATTTTAATTGCTTCCGCTTATTTTAAATAGTTTTTTTTTTTTTTGTAGATTACTTTTCCAGGTAAACTTCAAGAATCAAGAATTCAAGGTTCAATATGTAAGATTCATGTGTGATTCATGTTGTGTTGGATGATGATCGTCACATTCTAACCCATATCAGTGTCTTTCCATTAATTGTTTTTATGCTTAATCCTAACCATATCTGCATGCTTGTTACTGTTCCATGACAACAATACTCATCTAACATATTTTAGCCCAACCATGACTGTTGCCCAACACTAACCAAACCATAGCTATGCATTGTCACCGCCTATTTGCAACAGTGGCAACGTAACAGTGTTTTGTTTATTAGTGGACTTCTGTGCAAGCCACAATTTGTCCTTAACAAATACCATTTTTGAACATAAGGGTGTTCATAAGTGCATGTGGCACCAGGACACCCTAGCCCTAGATCGATGCTCGACCTTGTAGTCGTTTCATCAGACCTACAGCCGTATGTTTTGGACACTCAGGTGAAGAGAGGTGCAGAGCTGCCAACTGATCACCACCTGGTTCCTATACACTCACCTATGGTCACAAGCTTTGGGTAGTGACCGACAGAACAAGATCACAGATACAAGCGACATAAATGAGTTTCCTCTGCAGGGTGGCTGGGCTCTCCCTTAGAGATAGGGGAGGAGCTCGGCCATCCAGGGGGACCTCAGAGTAAAGCCACTGCTCCTCCACATCGAGAGGAGCCAGCTGAAATGGTTCGGGCATCTGGTTAGGATGGACGCCTCCCTGGTGAGATGTTTCAGGCATGGGAGGAGACCACGGGGTAGCCCCAGGACACGCTGGAGGGATTATATCTCTCGGATGGCCCGGGAATGCCTCGGTGTCCCCCTGGAGGAGCTGGAGGAGGAGGTCGGGGAGAGTGAAGTCTGGGCTTATCTGCTCAGGCTGCTGCCCCCGTGACCCAGATAAGCGGAAAAGATGGATGAATTTCAACGTAACTGTACATTTTAATGTCATCTGTGGTGTCTTGTCTTCCTGTAGGGGCAATAATCCATCAAACACATGGATTTCAGATTGTACATGAATTTCAGGACAAATGACAAATGAGCTGCAAAGATTAGTTGATAAGTTGTTGACTATTAACTTAATTGACAATTGATCATTGAAAATCAGATTGAGTCATTTTTTAAGAAACCAAAAACCATAACTGTAGTGAGATGTGTCCACTATTTGTGCATTATAATTGTGTTTTAGACGTAACGGGAACCAACCGACAGCCACAACTTGTAGAGATGAGCTGTGGATGCATTAAAAAAATAAATAAATTGATAAACTTTAAAAAGTAAAAAATAAATAGTCAAAATTCTCTGATTCTAGCTTCTTAAATTTGAATTATTTTCTTTTCTTAGTTTCTCTCATCTTCTGTAACAGTAAACTGAATATCTTTGGGATGTGGAGCAAGCAAGACATTTAAAGGATGTCATCGTAGGCTCGGGAAACAGTTGTCTCATGATTTCTAAACCAAATAAAATAAAAAAAATAGCTGAGATAAATCACTGTGGAAGATAATTATTAGTTGCATTTTTTTGGTGTCGAAAAAAAAACAAAACTATTGACATAAGGCCAAATTGTAGAGAAAAATCTGTGGACTGTATTTAGTGTGGATGTCGTTTCAATCAGCCCCACTCTGAAATCCAAGCTAAAAAAGAGGATATATTTTTACATGAGAAACTTGCCCTTTTGCAGCTTCTTCTGCCATCCTTCAACTAAGCAGTTTTTGTTGTTCAGCAGTCTGGAGATTTCCATTCATGATTTATCTCCTCTTGCCTGAAGACTTTTCTTGACTGCCCAAATCAAAACTCTCTCAAAGGCTTTCTTACAAAGGAGTTTAAGCCCTAAACCTGGCAGCATTAATAAAATCTAGCACCTATTACGTTACAAAGGACTTCATATGACGCCTGTAAACCTTATTTCTGCCAGCCTGCTTTTTTTTCTGCCTCTGACTTACCTTAGCCCTCTGTACAACTTCCTGTTTTCCTACACACTACTGTATATAATGTCCTTTGTCAGCCTGTCTGCCACACTGCCTACCTTATTACTGTATCTGTTTGTGGTGCCAATCCATCTGTCTCTCTGTATCTATGTTTGGCCTATAAGCTATAAAAACGCAGCCGGCCCAATAAAAGAGCTCTATTAAATAGAGCCCAAAGGAAGTTTAAAAAAAAAAAGCCAAAGCCATCCCTAAATCTTCAAATGCTGACCGTCACTACCAACTAAGGTCACCAATGGGTGCGCATGTGCATCCATACGCTTTGTCTGTCCCTTTTCTCCAAGGTCGTACAATCCTTTTATCAGGCCAGCTGGACAGAGCACAGAGGGATGGAAAAAATCTGGGAAGAAAAGTAAGAGAAGATGCATGTGGAAACACAGCTGTGGGAATAAAGAAAGGACCATTCTTTCCGCAGGTCAAAGGCTGAAATGAAATGCTCGCTTAAAAAGATACCAATTGTTTTATTTCTCTTGGAAAAAAGAAAAACTCAGGACTGCTTCAGCATTGTATAATTTCTTTTGATGGGAAATATTCAACTACTCATGCTTCGTTCAAGACAAGACCATTCCCCAGTTGCGATGTTCATTTTACTGAAAAGTAATGTGTGATAAATATGTTTTATCTAGTCTGCAGGAGCCTGAGACTTCATATTCACTTTCAGATTCCGTTCTGTTCATTCTTGCCAATTATGGTTTTGCAAGAGGAGTTCAAAACAGTCCTCTCAGGAGGGATTTTGAGAATTTCTCAAGATCTCACCTATGGCCTTGCTTCAGTACGTTTTTACTACTATGTCAGTAATTTTTTTTAGGTGGTTTGTTGTGCGTAAATAAAATGTAATCAAATGCAGTCTCTCGTGTATCTGACTAAGTAAGGCATCAGGAAGGTAAAATTAGAGTTCTGCTTGAACAGACTGTGTCAAGTTTGATTCTGTGAGTGAGTGTGGTGTTTGCAGGGTTTCACACTAACTTAACAGTGCTGAAACACTGCAAAGGGGGGCTGATAGATGGATTGTTTATTAGTCACACAACCAAGGCTGGTGGAATTTGTTTTCTGAACAGTAAATATTAAACTCTGCAGAACAATGCATATATGGACAACATACACGCAAGATTTGATCACAAACACCACAGTAACAGAAGCATATACCTACATACATGAGGATACTGGGTCTTGGCACCAAGGAAGATGAGGCCCAAGGTCACTTTAACCAAATATTGGTCACTGATTGACAAGAAAATCTGCAGATTAGAAGACGTTCTACCGTAATGTTAAGTAATAAACATAAAACACTGTTAATAACCCACTATCAGAGTGCTGATACCTCGCTGAAGAGCTATGGACTGGAGGCCTTGAATGGCATGAGTACAGCTGAGCCCCTAGTGCAGAAGAAGCACATGCTGCTGGATTTATTCCCAGTGAACCAAGTGCGTGAATCAAGAAAAATTACATGTTCAGTGAGTCTTGCCGACTGCTGATTACTTCCCTGGGAGAAATGTTCCACAACTTTGTTCATATTTTATTTGTATTGCATCATTCATATTTGCCTCTTGAGGCACAATGGTCATGGTATTTCAATGCTTCACTCTTTACCGTGGTAAAATTTCCAAAGTGAAGAGTGGTGCTGACATGAGAAACGTCTCTTGATCTTTTCTCTCCATGCCCTTATAAATGCATAATCTGAAAGTGGAATCTGTATATTAATTATTATTATGGCTATCAATTGATAAAAAAGAAAAAGAAATAATCACAAGTATTCACATTTTCCTTCTTAATAATGAAGCTTGTAATAATTGATATTCATCTGTAAATATCATACTTATCTAGATTCAATAAAAAGGAAGCATATTTGAATTTAAACTCTATTTTAATATGTTTTTACCTTTAAACACAGATTATCTCCTGTAAACTACAGATTTAAATAAAACCATCAAAGCTGAAGGTCAGCTTGAAAGATATTTTTCATCTGCATGAAATAAGAACAAAACCCAGCTCTATATGTTATGTTAGTGGAATTTTAATAAACCATCAAGGCCATTATTATACACCAGCTGAGAAGGCAATCATTTCTTATATGCACCAATATAAATAATTGACAACAATAACTATGTCACAAGTCCAAGTGCCAAATGAATTCCCACAATAGTCCAGTAAACATGACAAAAACAAGACATTCAGCTGAGACTTCAAAATGATGAATCTTTTTCACTCTATTTGACTCCATACAAACAACTGGACATCAGTCAGTTACTGAGACAGATCAGTGTGTCACATGATCAGGTACCAACCATCGCTGAGTCACGTGACCATCATACAGATGTGCTTTGATATATGTTGCTCTCAGCTGCTTATACGTCAGTGTAGGCCTTACTTGTAGTTATTCATAGTTTGTGTATAGTCTATCGTACGAAATAAATCAGTTTTTATTTCACCACAGCGGAAAAGTCTCCCGTGAGAAAGAAAGAAGTGCAGATGGTTGAGTGAGGTAGAGAGAGAGGCGAAAAAAGGGAGTGAATCAGAAATAAAACGCTGCTTTTTGACGGTTCACAGTGTTTACTGTTATAAAACACAAATAAACACAGCAACAACTTAGCACAACATGGGAGCAATGCTGTCCAACATTGATCATTTGTCAATCATAAAATTAAAGCATTAACTTTGACAGCCCTAATTATCATCGTCGGTTTGTGGTTCATGAAAATTAAATGTTATTTCAAATAGGGCTGGGCAATGTTATACACATTTTATTATCAAAAATGATGTCAAATCAATAACTCAGAATCAAGAATCAGAGTGGGAAATATATATACAGAGGCAATGAAAACTCAACACTTTTGTTTTGTGTTTATTTCGGTTCATGAGGTGTGTAGTTATGTTTTTGTGAATACTTGAGTGAAACTGACCGTCAAGACAGGATTTCATGGTCCAGTCGTCATCATGAGGAGTACTCAGGACAGTAGGGCCTAGTTTCTGTTTTTTTAAGTACAGTGTACAGACTGAGCATAACTTAAAGCACACTTAAAAGAAGGAGTGGTTATTGTCTCTATATAAAGGCAAGAAAAAAAATGAACTGAAATGGAATTGCTGCAGTGGACCAATGCCGCGCTTATCGACTGCCAACAGGAACCGCGCCTTAGGTCTTTAAGAGGCCGGAGTGAGCGCTCGTGAAGTTACCTCCGTTCGGGCTGTAATGCATCCACTGTCACGAGGTTGCATCAACGACACAATCTCGTCCTGGGCGTGTGAAAATTGGTTTGGATATTAGATGAGGAACAAACAGTGTTGTGTTTTCATTGCCTCTCATTGTATATAAAAACAGATGGTCATTTGTGGTTTTAAACTATTCTTTATGGCCAGAACAGGACAAACACTTGTCAAACAGTGGAACATTCCATCAACCTAGAAGCACAATATTCACGAAAATTCATCAAAATATGCTTAATGTAACATTTTGGAAACACATTGGCTGACAATATAAATAAAATAAGTACAAAAGAAAATGTATATTGCAGTAATTATCATTTTATTGCCCAGCTCTATTAAATATATCTTAATATCATTAAGAATTAAAATTAATGTGATGGGCAATAATAGATCATGATAGAGGTTGCATTACACTTGCAAAAATTCTGAGACCTACAATAATTGTGTCGTCTGCTCTGCTGGCTACGCACCTGTCACAGTAAAGACATGTTTCTCTGAGACACCTCTTTTTTAATGTTTCAGTATTGTCTAATGGCTACTCCTTTTTCTTCATCAAAGTTCTGTTTCAGGTTGTGATGTTCAAGGACGAGTACAGGGAGCGGTTCCTGCAATGCCTCATTTTGTCCCCAACCAACTTCAGCAAATAATATCAGAGCCAATCAGAGGCAGAGTAGGGGCAAGTCTTTGCAGAGGGGGAGGAATGCTACACACATACACGAGACAGACCTGTGAGGTGTAGGGGTGCGACCAATGAAAATGTTTAGTCGCACTTGACAGCTTTTAGTCACATGTCGGTCGCACTTTGGAGCCCTGGTTTGTAAGGTTAAGATGCAGGATTCTTCATAAGCTGAGGTCCTGAAAGTTCATAGACAATGTCAGCACAAGGGATGCATGAGTGATTCCATGAGTGTGTGTATGACAGAAAAAAAGGGTGTGTTTGTGTGGGTGCTGCAATGTTAGCACGCCCTTGGTGCCCTCTCCCCAATCAATCTAAGCAGAAGTCTTTGGTTGGCCCCGCCCCTCTGCCAGGGATAAACGAATTAATATTAATCAAACATTGATTAAGGCCTTAACACTGACCAGCCATTATTCACAACACTATCCTTTCTTCAATTCATCCTCTCCTCTCTATGCCTCTATCGTGTCTGTTTTCAGTATACCTTCTCACTTTGTCCCTCCCACCTTCTTTCAGTTCGTCTGTGAATACCCAGACTGTCATGCTGCATTTTTTCGTCTTCCCCAGTCTCCTTCATCCTATGTGCATCTTCCTCCCTGGTTCTACATGCACACCATGCCCTCAATTTATCCTTCTTTATTCTCCCAATTTAGTTACTTAATTTACCCGACCATTCCTGCATTCATTCATCTATCCATCTTTCCTTGAAAATCCTTAAGTGGGACAGAGTCAAAAGCTCGAAAAGGGGGAAAATAAAACGAGTAGTCTGCGATGGGGAGACGAAAGCATACTGAATGAGGAAGAGAAAAGGAGAGAGATGGAGAACAGGACGTGGGCAGCTCAATAAAACACAATAGGCCATTGTTCTGACATGACATTATTCACCTGGACAGAATAGAGAGAAGAGGCAGTGGGGAGGGGGGAGGGGGGGGGGTCAAAGAGAAAGATGGGAAAAGAAAGATGGAAAAAAAGACAAAGGCAGAACAAGAATAAGAATAAGAATTTTTTGGAGTAATGGAGGTGGCCATCTGCCACAATATCACACAAAACAAAACAAAAAGTTTTGGAGCCAGAAGTGACCATATTTGGAAGAGAAGGTGGAGCTGGAGAGCAGTGAGGGATGGCCAAGCTAATGCGATTGCTAACTTCCTGAAAACACTGCTAACACACACACGTTAAAAAAGAAAAGATTGTAGAACTAAAGAATAAAGATTGCAATCTTCAAGTGTAAACATGTCACAGCCTTGGAGTCTTAGAAGGTCGACCAAAGACTCTTCTGTTTGAATGGAGTCCTATCGGAGAAGTGGCTAAGTTCACTGAAGAAACGACTATTTTGTGAAAACTGTTGGTTCCATAACAATCAGTCCAACTCTGTGACGGTCTTTAACATCTTATCCATATACTAGCAAATTACGACACCACCTGATAAGATCTAACATTAACTAAATGAGGTTCTGTGACACAAGTGACAGTTTGAGGTGTTGTGACAGATGAGGTCCATTTACAGCAGCTCTACAGTCTGTCATGAAGCCGAACCATGGACCAAACACATGTGCATCTCTTATCTTCTTTATATCGTCAAAACCAAATTAAACAAACTCACCAAATATGTCAGTAATCTTTCCCATCACAGCTAAGAAATCCACTCTGCTGAACCACAAGACAAACTGTTGTGAACATTAGGAGAAGGTTCGGTGACATCAAGGACCTGATACGCTAGCTAATTAGCCGCAGGCTAGCGTCATGTTCTCATCAACAGTGAAACTGGCCAGACTGCAATCTTGATTCCTTTAGTTAGTTATTAAAATCAACTTATAATCCATAATGTATGAACACACAAATTGGTAGGCTAGCTGACAAACTGTATTATCTAATACTGAATTAATGCCATATTATCTAATGTAGCTAAGTTAAGCTAACAGACCAGTTATTATAATCAACACTGATGAACTTCACAAAACACTTGTATATCAGAATCCAATGAAGGTCTCATTAATGTAACTTCTTAAACATGACACACACAACTCAGCACAACTACAGAAGAGCCGTCTGTCCAAAAAAAACCAAACAAACTACCTTTTATTCAATAAACAGAAGCTCAGAAAGTTTGAATCAGCAGGCGAGTGAGCTGTCAATCAAAGTCCACATGGCAGGCATGGACCACACACCAGTCACTCAAAAGCTACCGCACTCTTAATCGTTCATTAGTATAATTTAAACGGGTGTATTTAGAACATTTCATATCATGTACAGTTGTCATAAATGGAGAAATTAGCAAAAGAGGGTAGGGAGGCAGAGATACATCAGCCACTTATCGGCCTCAGTGACTGACATTGACAATTTGCAAATAAGATGTCATTTCACCAAAGGCAGTGGCTGATGTCAGTCTGTTGTGTTATAATATGGGTTATTTCATGAATTTGTAAGAATGAATTTGTGTGAATTCAAACAATGACAGCACAGTTATTTTTTTAAATACTGAAGATTTCTTTCTCTGGCACA
>JAPQRN010014226.1:0-13870 GCA_037367275.1 Coranthus polyacanthus | reverse complement strand
AAAAAAGAACAGTAGTTTTAAAAACCCAACAGTATTTTGTATTATTTATAGTATTTTTCCCATAACACACACACACAAACACAGCTTATTAGTTTAACCTTTAAGATAATTTGAACTGCCCTACAACAAAAAAACAACAAAACAAAAACCTCATTTCCAGTTAATCATCAAATCACGTCATCCAATAGACTCATGAGAACAGCCTCATGATTAACTGATATTGTATCAGTGTACGCCTTTTCCCTTCTTGTCTTCATAGATTCCTTAGGTCCATTGTGTCTCAATTTCCACTTCACTTTTAACTGGGATTTCAACAGCGAGGTTGAGCCACATCTAAGCTTCCTCTCTTCGCTACCTCTCCCTCTCTGTATTACACCTGGTCCCATTCATAAACTGGCTCCGTTCCTCATTCCTTTGTTGCTCATCCTGCAGGGACTCACTGACAGCCCAGCTCCATCTCCCACCAGAGGGCTCAGGACTCTGCAGGTCGAGACACTCAGCCTGCTGCCAAGATTTAACTCAATCATATGCACCTGTTAAAACCCTTATTTGAATTGATGCAGTTTGTCTTCTGTCGGCCTTGTAGCATCTTATTTAACAAAAGGTGGTCAACATTTGTCATCTTTGTTACTTTTGATTGTTTTTTGTAAGTTTTAGGCTGATAATGACAGAAATGGGATATAGTTTCCTCATTACGTTTTCATTAGTGTATAATCTGTTGAACGTAAGAATTGTTGTGTTTAAACCCCATTAGTTGGACACTGGCTCTAATGAGGGCCTTTTGCATTTTTAACAGCCAACATAGGAGAGGGTGAGACAATGGACAAAGAAACGGGGCAAACCTATGACTTAACATTGTTGATATAACCAACTCTATTTTAAACATCTGGTTTGTATTCAAACTTGGTAAATAAATAAATAATATTCTTGCAGTCGACAGTGCCTTACATCAAGACAGCAGAGCAGGGGGCACATAATTTTTCAATAGACCTGAACAAATATGGTATAGAATACACAATCTGATAGAAACACAGCAACCTAGAATGAAATATAGTTCACCAAAACCCAGCCACCTAGGACAGATTTGACAAACAACTAGATTTTTAACAAGCAAAATACAACTTTCAATATTCACTCATATTCTACTTATATCAATAAAATCCGGTTTGTTCCTGAGAATCTTCCATAATAAGAAAGCAAAGACCTGCGTGTAAAAAGGTAAAGAAATACAAAGTAGCATATCCATTAAACAGGACTGGCTCTCAGCCAGAAGCGCCAAGGTGTAAATGTAAAAATCACACAGTGCATCTAGATGAAAATTATCTATTCTTGGGATGAAAACATCCGTCACATGTTGACATGGCATTGTAGTACTATGTGGAAAGCACTAATGAACAAACTTGTTGAAAACCTGCATGTCAGTGTTACATTGTTACAACAAAATCACAAGGACTATAAAAGTGTAAGACTAGGAGCAGATTGGAGGCAAGGATGTCACACTGTGTTGGAAAGTGGTGGAGACATAAGGGATCACATGAGGGGAAAAAAACAAAAACACTTATTAAAACAGCCTCTGTAATTTAATGTGGTGTAGAGAGGGGGAGGGAGGAGTTTGACCGACTCCTGCAGTTAATTTTGGCTTCTTTAATAAAGAAGGCACTAAGGAGATCAACTAGAGCTATGCTCTTTGGAAAATGCCAAAATCAGATGCTCGCTCTGTTCTGATGCTGTTATGTTAGCTACAGCTAACAAACAACAAACGGCTAACGTTATAGGAGTGGACCGCAGTGATTCACACACTGTCAGATAGATAGATGGGTAGAAAGAGTCAAATGTCTGTCGGTCTAATTCTTACAGATTCAGCCATCAATGGTAACGTTATTAGTCAGATAAGTTTGCTGTTTCTATGATGCAAACACTAGCGGTGGAATGCTAACTACTACAATGTTTTGTCATTGGAGCTGTCGACCTCCTGCTGCTCAAAAATGTTTAAGCATCAAATCAAAATAGTATTAAATTATACACTAAGTTTACATAAACAACTATAACACATAATCTGAGTCACATTTCTATTTCTGCACATCTATGTCCAGTTCTTCAAAATGATTATCCTTTTTTATCCTTATCCATTTTTATGAATAACCTTTAATGTATGTAATTAAAACAAATAGCTATATTAATTAATTACTTATGTTCTGTTGCTTCTTTATGATGCTACCACAGTTATATGCTGGTCTGTTCTTTAAACTATGATAGTTTTGTTAGAATTGGATTTTTTAAAAATTGCAATATATTGCCTTACTTTATGTATAGCAATATATCATATCGCATATTGTTTCATCAAATTCTTGTCATTGTTTATGTGGGACAGATATGAGTGTGACCGTCTCTGATTAACATGTGCTGCTAATGAGATCTGCTGTTACTGTCCTGCTGTTTTGGTGTTTAATAAAGATAAACTGTAGCGCTGATCACACACAGCCCAGAGAGACCGGATAACGCGATATAACACGACCAACTAAGAAATGCATCTGTTCTGTTCAGATGTATTTCACTGACTCTATTAACTACACCGGGTGATATTTGAGGCGGTGAAATGAATTAGTCGACGTGTTGCTAGTCCCTTCGGTTGAGATGTTTTCCTGGTACAATTTGTGCACAGCTGATGCAGGATACGCGAGACAGCCATCATGTGCACATGTAGTGAAAAGCAAGTATCTCCAGCCTTATGCTGAAACCTGAGTTTATTGGACACTTTTACATTGACCATTATAACTCACTACCAGCTTTCATGTGCTTTACTGTGGCTGTGATAACATAAGCAGGTACTCATCTCCCTCAAATGTGTGAGTAACATTTCCACAACAGAACTTTAACAAATTGATTTTGTTTTTACGTTTAGAAAGTAATGGGGACAAAATCACTCATGCCAGAAAGTGGTGAGAACAGGTCGTCAACAGTGTAAATGACACCTATAACGCCATGAACCAACTGAGTCCTTTATCATCCCTCTCTCTGACCTCTGCTTTCCTATCATCTTTGCATTGTTTATTACAGAGACAAAATTAATTGTTTGAGGATACAGAACACATTTTGATACCAGATAAAACACTGTTAGGGAAGATGTCTCAGCATAACTGAACTAAACAACAAAACACAACAAATTTCACACATAACACCTGGGACTCTGAAAAATCTAATGCAGTCACAAAAGACTTACAAAAAAAGGGAAAGGTATTTACCCCACCTTTCTTTGACAGGGAACCCAAACTGGAGACCAAACTTTTCACTTGGGTGGAAATGATTTGGTCCGGTAATTATTTCTTTGTGCAATCATCTGTGCCAAAATAAACTTAGATGTCGCTGCTTTGATCTGGTGATTTCAGAAAGCATTCTGAGAGGGACACCAACAAGAAAAGAAAGCTGTGCCTCTTTGTACGATTGAAAACATAGGCAAGCCACAATCACTGAGCTGGAGAAAAGAGGTTCAGAGAGAGAAAAGGCAACAAAAGAGATGCTCCTTTTTCTCCCAAAGCAGCCCACTTTCACCTTTTGTCATTCATTTTTTTCTTCATTTTCAAACACTTTTCATCTCTTGTGCATGTTCCCCCTCTGCTGCAGCAAAACAACATCTAGTGATTTATAAGCATGGCTGCCTCCTAAAATGGAACCTAACATCCCATCAGCCTCCCCAAAGGAGGAGCCTCAAAGTCCTTCCACGAACACACAAATACACACACTGTCACAAATACACAGAGTGACAGCGAATCTCAAACACCAAGAGTTTGGCTAAATCCGCCATCTTTATATTCAGAGCACATATCCTAAGACAAATATACACACCACCTGTTATTCTAAAATCAAAGTTTTACTTTATGCTCCAAAAATGCACAATCTGGAGAGTTTTAACCTCATCTTAAATACGTAAAGAAAGATTTTATTCCTAGAATTTATGTGGCTTATTTACCCACAACTTAATTAGTTAAAGTAAAGATCAGTCTCAGCAGCTGTAATAGAGCTGTAAAGCTGTAAACAACTTTACCACTTATTCAATAAGAAACCCAGAGTCAAAAAAAAAAATCTATTTAAAAAGGCATTCGTAGAGTTAACATAATGGTGGAGAGATGGGGGGGCAGAAATGTTGCCGATTGAGAGAGATGAAAGGCCCAAAAATTATTGGTGAAATGAAAGAAAAAGTGCAAAAAGTGAAAAAAGGGAAAGAAGCAGAGAGTGGTGCCTCGTATAAATTCAGAGTTAAATCAGTTCCAGTGGTTGCTTCCTGAAAAGTAGTTTGGCTGCCTTGAGACGGATGGTATCCCAGGACCAAACCCAGCACCACTGCAATTACTGGGCCATAATTTTACTGTCAATGGCGTTTCTGGGTCTTGCCGTTTTGGAAGAGTGGAATAGAGGCAGATGGACAGACATAGGAACAGCCTAGATAAATAGTGAGGAAAAAAAAAAAAGCTCATGCAAACATACAGCTAATAATGAGCGCAGGGAACAGTTTGTAGTGTTTACATTTGTTTACTTATTTTATTTTCTGCACAACAGATTCAAGGTTGACGTCAGGGTGGCTGCGTAGCCCTGCACCACCGTCGGCCACTGTGTAATCTCACAAAAATCAAACCTTGAAATCCTACTCATACCATTTGGAAAAGTAAAGAAGGCACTGCATTCATTGGTACTAGGGCTGGGCAATAAAAATGATAACTTATCAGGATAGAATTTCTATTTTTCTATTTTTTTTTAATTTCCGTCCTCAGCTAAAAACACAACATTTTTCAGTTTTCTGTTGCTTTACTTTACACAGGCATATTTTGTTTGTTGTATGTTTACCTCTAGATCAGGGGTCACCAACCTTTTTGAAACTGAGAGCTACTTCATGGGTACTGAGTCATACGAAGAGCTACCCGTTTGATACGCTCTTCTGAAATAATAAATTTGCTCAGTTTGCCTTTAGTTGTACATTATTAATAATAACTAAAGATACTAATCTATGTGAAGACACTGATCACGTTACTGATTTCTCACAATTATAAACAATGACAACAAGGTGGGAAACATATCAAAATTCAGCACTTTATCTCTATTAATCTCAGTAATTGTTACATTTTCAGATCATCACTTATATCACTACATTTCATAGGAAAAACGTCCCATTTTCACTAGCCACCGACAAACCCTTTAAACAAATCATGAACTATGTTGCACCATGTTTCAAAAAGTTATCAATTATGTAATGTTAAAGAAAAATACACTTTTGAACATTTTGAACTAAGGACCAAATTATAACTGTTACGTGTCATGAACACACTTGATTGAACACAATTCTTCAATATTTTATATTAATTTTAATTTAATCCATGGCCACATGTTGGCACTGACAACATCTGGTAACTTAACTGTGTTGGCAATTATCATCATTGTTTCTATGACAACTTCTCCGTCTCAAAATGCCTTCTTCTTCTTGATCAGAACATGTGTAGCTCTAAACGAGGCTTCGGTTGCTTTTTGTGACTTTTTCGTGTGAAAAAAGACTTGCTTACCCAGAGCGGCCTTCAGCTCACGGTTCTTTTCCTGCCCGTAGTGCGCGTCCCGGTGGGTAGTTAGCATGCTAGCTTTTGTGCCACGTAGCCACTGAAGTGTCTCTCCACACTGGGCCGCTTTGCCGTCGCCACAGTCGCCCCGCAAATGAGACACACGCAGGTTTCTTTCACAGTCGTAAAAAAGAACTCTTCCTCCCATTCGTTGTGAAAGTGATAAGTTTTCTTTCTTTTTTTCTGCCATGTTTTTGGGGTAAGAAACTGCAGTCAGAGAGTAAGCTACGACCGCTAGCTTACCCTCCACGAGCACTGGTTTTGTCACGCGCACAATACTGACCTTTGAACTAGAGTAGGTCAGAGTTCACCTAAACTTATCTAAAGTTCATGTATAATGAACATATTTTTAAGATATTGTCATTTTTAAATCTATATAAATGCAAGTGTGATAAAAAAAAAAAAAAAGCAACAGAATTAAATTAGATTTTAGATTTTAGAACAGGCCTGCGGGCGACTCACGTGGTCCTTGGGGGCGACCCATTCATGAGAGGAAATTCTACCCACTTCTGTGGCAGGTATGGGGTTAAATATGTGATTAACAGTCGTAGTTACCGACCGCTGTTAAGATTTCTTTGTGACATGACTCTATTTCTCTACTCTGTGACTCGACACAGAAGCTTGGACAAGTGTTTTCTCTTTACCACAGCAACTGCAACTGTGTTAGATCAGCTATATTTATGTTTAGTCTTTTGATTTGGAACAAGAGAAGACAGATGCAGAAGGAAGGTGTGCATTTTCAAATTCTGGTGTTTTTCCCTCCTACAGATTTAATGACTTTTTACAAATATTACAAATAACATAAACATTAACCAACCTGCTGCCACAGCCCAGAGAGATTAGAATAAAAAAGACAAAAAGAACTAGAGAAAAACAGGCAAAATGGAGAGAAGTGGACCAGCACAAGTCCAGAGTAACAAACAGAATAAAGAGCATGAGGTGGGATTGAAAGACGGAAAGTGGCAGGGAAATCTTTGTTAGAAACAGACTCTATATCACTTTGGAAATAGAAAAAAGACCAATTTGATTTCTAATGGGGTTACTGCTAGAACACTGCACTGTATATCTTTACAGGATGGTCCATGGTCATTAGTAAAAATACAGTTATGGTCAAAATTGCTGACATCCAGGTAGACGTCTACTTGGTTTTGCATATTTGCTATATTTTGATTTACTTAAAAAACACACAGGTTGACATCTAGGCTCTTAGCTCATCGCTCACCACAAGGAAACCGCAAGTTAACCAAGCAGGAATTGCGCTGAGCGATGATACTGTGAGCCTATAGGTGGGTGCTGGGATGGAGGTGAAATGCTATGGGAAAAGCAGCAGCGAGCAACAGCATAACTCTCTGGTGAGCAGCGTGGGCGTGCACATGCTGGCAAGCAGAGCACTGGAGTCTCATGTATGGTGCAACGGTTAAAAGAGTGTTGCAATCAGGAGTAATGTCATGTGAATGCAGCATCAGAGTTTAGTGTGGCTGCTTCAAGTAGTTTGCAGGCCTCACCTCATAAGTTACACCTATTCATTATTATATTTCGGATTAGAATGATAGACCGATGTAAACAATGTATATATTAACCAGCTGACATTATTATTATTATTATTATTATAAAACCTGCAAACCATCCCTAGAAACATTGACTTCATGGAGATAACATTTTTTGCAAATTTGCAAAAGGTTGTGTTTTGCATAATGTAAGACAATGGACCAAATGGTCCAATGGTCCTCCATTCAAATTTGAAAGAAATCTGTGCGCAAAATCTTGAGGTATAGTGATTACAGTGATCTGCCTGACCTTTGAAGGTCAGGCTTGTCGTGGCTGTGGATCTTGACACTATACATGTATGTGGTAAATTAGAATCAAATCAGATTAGTCTTGACCAGGATATTTTTTACAAGTTTGGCACATATTAACAGCTCTTGGACCTAGAATGGCCAAAAAGAGCACACACACACACGATGATTTGTGCAAAAATTGCAGATGCTGGAGTGTTAACAGAGACACTCCTTGGCAGAGGTAATTTAGCTGCTTCAGTTTTTTCTGCAAAAACTGATGTAATGTGATCAGTGTTTGATTTTAGTAGAGAAGATGGCTCACTCTCTTAGAGCTGTGAATTACAGAAACAGCCATCCATGGCGATTGTACAGCTCAACAGGTCTGTTTTATTAGACTGAGTAACATATTCCCTCAATATGATCAGCGCAGCTGTGTTATTTGTTTAGAATCATGAACAATGCTGTCTAGTGTTGTATAAAGGAAATGCAGCGTTATGGCCCTTCTGTGGGTTTTTAATTGTTTTGGGATGATGCTGGAGACTGTGGCCCACAGGCATACTGTAAACTCTACTGTATTAATACTTAACAGAAAAATCCATATTTAGTTTTTGTCACTTGGGAGATTCTGCTTCTAATAAAAATGAACAGCTATTTTACTCTTCAAACCATCTGAGACATTAACAAGAGTATGGCTGATGTACCGTCTCAGCTACTCTGCAAATTGCAATGGAGAACCAGAGGTAGAGAGAGGAACAGCGACCCAGAAAGACAAAAAAAAAGAAAAAAAAGACAAACTGAGCCAAAACTTGTGAGAGCCAGGGTAAGCCTGCAGCACAAAGCATCGCTTGTCTCTGTCAAGACAACACGCTGGACGACTGTGGGACTCCTTTGGGATTCACTCTGGCTGTGAATGTAAATAAGGCTTACAGTATCGAAGCACAGCAAACCTGAAGGGAGGATGAGAGAAAAAAAAATGGTGTAGAGAAACGTCAAAGCGTAGGGAAGAAAAGTAATTTTCACCAAGAACGGTCATGTAGGGATCGGGCGCACACACACAGATAGGGGGGCTGATACTGGGATGTAATTTGTATCAGCTATTTGTAGGACCACCAGAGATATACAGGTATAAACAAGAGTACACACATAAATGTGGTCATAGCTCGACATAGATGCACAAGAGTTAGAGTACACACAAACATCTGCGCATGCAACATGCACACATACACAGTAAATAAGGTGTTACTTACACGCTTGGGGAAATCTGAACGCGTCAATATTCATACAATCATACATACTGATGAAAACACGCAGAGGGAACCACACACATGCGCTAGTATGAAGACACACGCCTTTAGATGACTTCAGAGAGAGAGAGAAACAGAACCAGAGTAATGTGTGAATGAAAGCAGCCATGCATCACCAGGGCTGGATGAAACAGGAGGCAGTGAGGCAACGGACTGAAAGACGGATGCAAGAAAGAAAAGATGGGATTGTTTGCAGGTGCTGCATCACAGGTAAGGTCATACTTTGTCAGCAATTTTAGGGCTGGCCTGAATGCCAGGAATATTCTGAACCCAGACGTCTACCCACCAAGCAAGTATTCAATTCGAGCCCTACCAGGGAGACAGTATCATTTAGATATAGGGTGATCTGAAGGCCACACATTCTTGATCATTCTTGATATTTTAAAAGTTGAGTGTCGCAGATGAACGCTGGTTTGTAATGACTTTTTAACCGAGCCACAGTTCAGCATCAGTCTTGAACTCGATGAGCCTGATTTGAGCATGTGATATCTCAGGGTTCAGATCATCAAAATAGTACGATCGGTGAACGGATCGACACTGTTCCCTCGCAGGGAAAAGATGCAAGACAGTCTTGGGCCACCCGTTGTCTCATATTGCAGTGACTGAAACATGTTCCTTCACAACTGTCTGAGAAATGAAGTGAAGTGAGTCAGTTCGTAGTCGAAATGAATCACTCTCACTCTCACAACAACTGCATGAATATGATTGGAAGTTAGCATCAGCTGTAGCTAATCGAGTACATTGTAAACAGCTGGCGCCGATCAGCCGACAGGAGCGTTACTTTTAAAATGTATTTCACAACAGATGACAGAACGCATGGCCTTAAATGTAAGTTGTAACATATTCACATATTGTTTACTGAAAGTGACAAGTCTAATTTAAATATTAGGGATTTCTTCAACATTGTCTTTGTTATTGCATGGTACAGTGTGAATGAATGTGGCATTCATGCAATACTGCTACCTAAAGTGGACCGAAGGAAGGGCTCGGTCTGAACTAGGGTGACCAGATTCCAACGAGCCAAATGTGAGACAAACAGTATGTTTGTGTGAAACAATGTGGGACGTGTTACCAACGCTGAGAGGTCGACTTACATTTAGATATAATGTCTGTCTAACATACTCTATGTCATTGATCAAAAACACTAAAAGTACATTTTGACTGCTCAGATCATTTTACTGGACTAGGTATTTTCTCCTCTTGCTGCTGAAAGTAAAACGAATAAGAAAGTTCAATGAGAATGAAGATTGAACTGATTTGGTATATTTTTGCTTTAATGACAAAACCAGAAACACTCAATCAAAATGAACAGAATAACATAAGAATAAAATAATCAAAACAAAATAATGAATAAAATGAACAAAAATACACCACAAAAATAACCAACAACATGAACAAAATAATCGCTACACCTGGTCCATCTGAATGTATATTATCATGTGCTCTAGAGATGTAAGCCTTAAGAACATGGAAACACAAAAGCACTGTGATGTTTTGTCTGACAAAAAGAATAGAGCAAATTTTTCTTTGACCTTTTATTTTCCACAGCATCAAATTAGAGTGAAAAGCAGTAAAAGATGAAAATAGAAGACTGCATTTCACAGTGGAACATTTTGTTTCTGAAGTGCATTCTGTTTCGCAATAAATCTCTTTAAAATAAAAATGGCAGCAGAAAAGGCAGTTTGTGGCTTCTCTGTTTTCATACGGCATGAAATGGAAGAAAAAGATACCAATTGTGATGTAAATTTAAAGGTCCCATATCTTAACACTTAAAGTTCTATCTTTACCATGTATATGTGTATATTAAAGACTTTTGTAACGGTGTTGACATAAAAATAAGAGTATAGATTTGATTTATCCTCACTTTTATGATGCCTCTCTGTGTCTCTGCCACAAACGGCTCATATTACACTGAGAGGATTATGTCACCTCCCACTTTTCATCAGCAAACGTTCTGATTGGCTAACCACAGATCCCTTAGCAACCGTTAGCAACAACAGAATTCTCAACAGGTGTCAACAATTATCAGTTGTTAATGTGCTGTACACGTCCAAAAAGACTGAAGATGAGTCAAAATAAGTCTCCAAAAGTCAAATCCATCCACTGGTCTGTTACATTTCTCTCTTTTGGAGGCTGTGCAGTAGTTCTTAATACACTTTTCAAAGCAAGTTTTACCAACATGGTCACTGTTTTGTTGCTAGTAACTGATGGGGGCGGGGCTAACACATTATAAAAAATACCTTGAATATGATTGGTTATGGATATTGTTTTTGCTTTCCTACATCACGAGCAGGGGATTTTCTCATTGGCTTGTTTTGTCAGGAGGTCAACTTGTGGTGGAGACGCTAGAGGACTGACAGTACTGAGCAAGTTCATATTTTCACAGCTTTTATTTTACACCACAGAGTTTATTTAAACCTAAAAACTCAATAAAAGTGCATTTTCAGAGTACGGGACCTTTAATATACTAGTCGATCATGCGTTTGCACTTTGATTTAAATCAGGGGCTTCAATTTCAGAGCGAATAATGCACTTTTTCTTTTTAACAATGTTGAAATGTCACGAACCCATTTTTTTGGCTCTTTTTGCACGTTTCTTTCTGAAGTTATTTGTTTTATCTTAATCATTATATACTGCATTTACTCCGTTTCTTTTTACAGATCAGTTATGTATTATATTATATATATATATATGTTTTTTCTCTGTGTGCAATAAAAACAATCTAAAACACTGTACTCATATTTTGTATTCTAAATACATAAAGCTGTCACATGTATTTTATCACTCCTCAACACAGCTCATTAATGGAAATTATTTGCTAAAATGGAAACATATTCCAGACCACACGGCACCATGCTCATGTTGTTTATTATAATACCCAAATGAATTCCCTTGTGGCCAACTCCTTGCCCAGCTTTGCTCTTTAAAGCTCCTCACCACATTGGCACTTTAAAGACCCCTGCCAGACTCTGAGGTGTGTCCTCGTACATAGCACAGTGCTTCTTTTGGTCTATCTTACTACTAGTTGTGTAAAAGAAAAACACTGACACTGATAGGACACAGAACAAGCCTATTCTACAAATTGCAACCAAATAACTGAAATTGCCCTTTGATTAAAAGGTGTGTATTATGAAAGTGATATTCAAATGTACTTTGACGTGTATTTCATTGTAAACAGTATGAACACAACATATTTCATGTTTTGTCTGGTCGACTTCATTTCATTTGTAAATATACATCCATTCCTCACATTCAGGCTGCAACACATTTGAGAAAAAGTCGGAACAGGAGAAATTTAATAATGAGTTAAAATAATTAAATAACAATGTGATTGTAATCATGATTAGGTCCAAAAGCAGCATCCAGGAAAGGTCTAGTCCTTTAGGAGAAAAGATGTGCCGAGGATTGAGAGTTTGTCAACAAATGCGTAAGAAAACCTTCACCGCATCAGAACCACATGGATCAGGATTACTGTGACAAACCTTTGTCAAGCTCTACAATATGGAGTTACATTCACAAATGCCAGTTCAAAGTTGATTGGTCTGAGCACAATCCACGTCTCCACTGAGTGACGGTCCATTACAGATGCCTCCGAGCTCAGAGGAGCCGACGACGCTTCTGGACACAGTTTAACATAAGGTTTTCTTTTGGCTCAGTGAAGTTTGAACTCGTCGGTTCCACATCTGTTGATTTTTCTCACTTCATTCAACAGTCATCCAGTATCTAATAAAGTGAAAGATACTCAGTAGATGTGAATCCATAAAAGTATTTAATGCACATTCTGAAGTTTCGCACTAGAAATTTAAGGCACTGAATTTAGCAAAAACATTTTTTCTCCCTTGAGGTGGTTTTTGGTAAATGTACATTAAGGGGGAAATGTAAAATAAATTCTGATGTAGCAAACATTTAATTCACATGACTGATCAGCTAACTGATAAGGCAGTAAAACACACCTTGTCCTTTAGGGATGCTGAACTACTGATCAAAGATCCCCTGTAGTGCTAATAGTCAGTCTCGATCCTCTATCAAACGCCTATTATCTGTACCAAGGTCTAACCTGAAGTACCTCAAACTGTAAAGTGCTCTTTATTTGGACATTAGACTCAGAGTCAGATGAAATGTTTAGAACTCATTTCCTACGGTGGGAAAACAGAGAAGGTTAAAAAGTGCCTCTTCTGCTTCCATTTTAATACGAAGACGATTACTTGCAAGGCAACAAAATGCGCTTCAGAAGCTAAGTGAAAACACAAAGTTGTACCGTGGAACTATAAATTTCCATAGTTTTATTTTCATCTTTGTTTACTGCTTTTCGCTCCAAGTTGATGCTGTGGAAAATAAAAAAGTCAAGGGAATATTGGGCCTTCATCCTTTTTACCAGACAAAAATCGCGCAGCTTTGGTGTTCTCCATAGCCTTCCTCTCTACAGCAAGTGTTCATATACATTCAGAGTGACTCCCAACACTGCACAGGGAGACACAAATACGCACATAAATCAAGACAGAGCTCGTGCTTAGTACAAGAAGGTACCATGAGAGTCCAGGGTGTGTACGTGTGTGTGTGTGCAAGAGAATGAGAAAATATCAGTTTCACAGTCACAGAACTTATGGTTAACGTGAGAGTCAGTGATAAACAGTTTGTTGTTTGTATGTGGGCATGTATGTATGCGTGTGTACAGAAATAAGACTGCTCAGGTCACTTTGTGCTCCGACCCCTCTGCTGTTTTATTTTGTGTGTTATATGCACATGTGAACACAGTTTATGGTGCCTGTGGATTTAATTGCAAAGACATTTCAACTCAAAATGTGTGGGCTTGGATATATATTTTTTTTTTTGGGGGGGGTTGTGTGTAGGCGTGTGTGTACAAGCATGAGTGTGCAACAAGTAATGAGCCCATTACAGCAGTACAGCTGAGCCACTGCGCACAGGATGCAATTTCTTTGTCAGAGTGTGACCTGTGTGGCAGATGTATGTATCTCTATCAGCTATGTGTATCCACAGAAACAGGCCTACAGTATGTGTGTATAAGCAGTGACTAATGCCACTATCTATTAACACCATGATCCATGAACATGCTAAGAGGCTGTTTATGAGTGTGTGTCTGTGCGTGTGTCTGTGTGTGTGTGTGTGTGTGTGTGTGTGTGTGTGTGTGTGAGTGAGCAGTAGGATACCATCTATTAGCCTGTAAGCT
>JAPQRN010014216.1:9779-35034 GCA_037367275.1 Coranthus polyacanthus | reverse complement strand
CCATCCAGACAAAGTTAAATGATTGTAAAAATATATACTGTAATATATAAAATGAGGTTTAAAAGTAGTGTCCGCTGAAGGTGGAGAAGGAGGCTACTACTGCTGTCAGCAAAACATATTTTAACCACCAAAAAAAAAATCAATATCTGTTGAAGTGTACGTGATATTGTTAATATTTCCACCACCTTAACTTACCATCAGAAAGGCCTTGTGATGGAACTGAAGCCATTTTAATCCTCTCTTCAAAGCCACCAAACTCAGTCATTTTTACCTCGTACAACACGGGAGTTTGAACTCGCATTGCCAGTTACCACTGTGGTCATTTATTTTTTCCATTCATGCAATTTATCAAACTGTATTACTGACTAGCATAGCCTACAGTAGCTGCGATCGAATGACAGGACCACTGTAGAGGGTTACACAGAAGTGGATTTTCACTCCTATCCTATATTCCCGCACCCACAGAAGTACTCCATCCCAATCCTAAAACAGATAAAAAAAAATACTGAAAAATCTGAAGATTTAGTATTTCATGCTAACTTCTAAGAGGTGGAGCAGTATTTACACAGTCAGTGTTTTCTGGATCCTCTGACGTTACATTTAACATTTTCTGCTGCATTTCATGTTATTGATTATTCCTATTAGAACTGCGTATGTATATATAAAGCCGACCTACATTATTATTATTATTATTATTATTACGATCCCTGCTTGTGCCTCCTCCTTGCGCCTGTTGACTTCTTTTCGTGTCCCGTCCCAATCACATGATGAATAGTGAAGCTGACTCCCATCCCGTGGGAATCCTGTGGGTCACAGGATTCCTGAAAAATTGTCAGCCTCTAAACCACTGTTGCTAATGCGCTCTAGTTTTACATAACGCTATAGCGTTCGAGGAGGGGTCATGCTAATTATGGTTCCAATGCATCATCAAGTCATATTTTGTGACCCACGCAGAAAAAACAGTCTCCCCAATTCAGTATTACATAGTTCACAGTCTTTTCACACGTTTCCAGCAACTATTTTCTGTACATACATGTATAATGAGTTTAGATACAAATCTCTGAATTTACGCAGATGTTAAGGCAATCAAAGAAATGATATTTGTCATCTTAGATCTCTGTGTTTGTAACACATTTATGCAGAGCTAGTAATAAAGAAGGAGGACCACCCGTGCTTGCTGTGTGAGAGCAGTTTTCCCAGTGAGGAGATCCTGGCCGCCCACCTTCAGAGTCTGCACCAGAGGCCCAGCACAGAGGAGAAGGAGTTCAAATGCAGGAACTGTGGCAAGAAGTTCCCCATCAAACAGGCTCTGCAGCGCCAGTGGGTTTACTGTTTCATCACTTACAGTACCTGGTTGTAGTGCAGCTTTACGTAATGTTCATCATTTCTTTAATGGCGTGCCATCTGTCTGTCGTTACGAAGGCAGCAAAAGAATAAATTACTATTCATTCAGACTGAGTTCAGTTTGTCTCCAAAGACACAAACATATTACTTACTAACCTGTGGTCACCCTGATGTGTTTCATTGACTATCTGGTGTCTAATTTGTTTTTTTCTTTTGAATCCTTCCTCAGTGTTTTGCATTGTTCTGAGTCACTGGATCCATCAAGCGACTCTAAAGTGCACCAGTGCTCCCTGTGCCACAACACATTCAGCTCAGAATCCAGGTGACATTGTCTTTAGATTTATTTTATGAAGCACTCTGTCCACCGAGAAGCACAGTTGTCTATTTTATAAACATTCCCCGTTTTATTCTGTCCTGTACAACTTTTCCGTCCTATTTCTCCTTCCTTTTTATCATTTGTGTGCAGTTTTGAACAACATAAGGAAGCCTGTAAAGGAGACGCCAGGTTCATCTGTAAAGCAGAGAGCTGTGGCAAAAGATTCAAGAGCAAAGATGCTCTGAAGAAACATAAAGGAAATGTTCACACAGGTAGACATCTCTCTCCCTCTGTCTGTCTACATATTCCCACGCAGAGCAGTTTGTTTTTTCTTTTAACGTCACGTGGAGTTAATTGTCCATTAGCAGCCTCCGCAGTCATGGAACTGCACTACCAGCACTTGACCTTGATCATTTAAAATCTCTGCAATGTTGAGACACATTTCTAATTACTCGTGCTACATAATTGCTGACCTGTGTGTTCTGGGGCAGCTCCCTCTTTCAGATAATTGGACTTCCATAGCTATTTATGATGGGATGTAGGGCAGCGAGGATCTGTGACGCCTGGATCAAGTTTTAACCAAAGATTAAGACATTCATCTCAGAGATGAATAGATCTGGGCCTTTATGTTTTACCACTGTGGTCAGGACGGGGTGTGTGTGTGGGCGAGGAGGAAGTGGATCAGACTTGACAGATGTGGGTCATGTGATTCAGATGGGGATAAGGGGAGGGTGCCAGAGGTCCCAAAATGGTGGGATGGTGGGATCACTGTGCAGAGGATGAAAGGAGAGTTCATTGATCAGTGAAACCTTTGGTATTTCTCTGTGGCTTTTAGATGAATTGTTGCTCTGTGACTCAACAGAATGTCATTATTTTATTCCGAGTATCTAAATTGTTCTCTTTAAGTGATTATGCAGAGTGCCGTCAATCAGGCGTTTTTCATCCGGTTCTTCTTTCTTTTACAGGGAGTGCAAGACGGAAACTCACATGCACCATATGCAACCGAAAATGCTCCTCTTCGCTTAATCTGCAAGAACATCGAAAGGTGAGGCTTTGCAATAAACATCACCGCAAGTTACTTTGCATTGGATTTACTCGGCTTACGTAGTTTTGCATCATCCATTTTTACAGAGATGCCTCTTCTTGCTGCACTCCCCTGTTAACGCAGGTCTGTTTCCTCAGCTTGACTTATTTCCTCTCTGTGTGAGGGGGTCTTGTGTGTGATGGTCAGCTCTTTTACTGCTACTTTACCTTTATTACGTACAGAGAAGCGCCCATATACGGACATATTTTCAACACAACTACGGTAACGTTAAAGTGATGTGATGATCATGAACAACCCTTGCTTGTTCAGTTAAAAGATCATATCACAGTGTTTTTAATCACAATTTGAATGTTGAAATGTACTGTGGACTACAGATAGACTAAAAACAGCTGATGGATTTCTCTAGTTGTACAATTAAAACACAATATTGCACAAAAAAACTGTATTATTTGGTATTAAAATAGTTATTAATATGTGGGTTTACTGGATAATAAAATAAAGAATCAATAAATTGACAATAACTTAATAATAAAGTAACAATACAAATTCAAGCATTCTTGTTTAAGAGGAGATTTGAAAATGACTTCCCAGTGGGCAGGTTTGAAAATTCTGGCTCTTAATCAGACACTCAAAGGTGAGGAATCGCAGGATTGGAAACGAAACCCACGTTCTGTACCGCCTTAAAATTTACCATGTGTTTTGCTTTTGAGTTCATGCCGCTGCTCAAGTTTTATTGTTTACATGTACGTCACGTTGGGGAAGAAAGAGACGTGAAGTCATTTGTCCAGTCATTGCAGTTGTACATTAGGCTGTACAGCTGTCTTGGATTATTGATGTTGCACAGACCCATGTCATTAAAAACTCTTTGAAGTTATCATGTGAAGTTTGGAAACAGGAATAGGACAACATAAAATGACACAATCTCTAGGATTCAGTGAAATAGACTGTGGTCATCTGTAAGATCAATCATCATGTAAGATCGTCAGACCACCCGTACTTCAGAATATAATCCTGCTTTGACCATCATGCACTGCTTTAAAAATGTGTTATGTTGTTCATGTCAAATTGTGCTTCAGGTCAGGACTACATTTTCAGCGATGTTAAGCATTATTAAGACAAGTTGTCCCAAATGATTTATCACATAAGTTCTTATTAATTAACATGACCCGGCTGTCAAAATGTAATTTTCTCTTGTCGATATCTATCATCGGGATTAATCAACAGGCATTAATCCGTCCCTGTCACATCATTCATCATCGAGCAATTTGCAAACTGTTCAACATTTAAAGTCACCTGGAAGTTGTGAAATAGATCAGCAGTGCATCATTTAACCTACTTCACCTGAGTCAGTATTCACCAGCTTCAAATCTCCAGGGTATTTTAAAATAGTAATCTTCCCATGTGGCCTCCTTATTTCTCGTTGTGCTAGTTCTGCTGAAAAAAAAAATTTTGGCAGCGATGTTCTGATTCTGCACTATTGTCTTAACCCGAATGTCTTTCCCGTTGACAGATTTTATTATAAAATCCATATAACAGTATCTAAAAGACAGAGTTTGATTATATTCAGGGAAACATTCAATAAAGATGTTAAAAAACATGAAGTCCTGTTATAATAAATATGACACATTTGTGGGTGAAAAAAATTACTCAGCTTTAATTAAACACTTTGGAAAATAATGTATTACTCTTACAGAGGAGCAATCAAACTTTCCACAATGACAAGTTAGCTCCAAAGAAGCTTAAAGCTGAAAACTGCCATTATCATCATTTAGCTGAACAAGCTTTTGCAGTAGAAGCTTTGACAAGAGGAGCAGCTTCGCATTAGCATATGCTATTGTAGCTGTTCGCCGGGGAACCATTGAATGTGCAATTATTAGGGCTATGCTCCGAAGCAGAAAAAGCACTGGAACTTTTCATCACTTTAATTGCTTTTCTGTCTGTAGACATCAGTCTAATGAAAATGTACAAGCTCTGCTTTCTGTTAACTATCGCGATCCTTTCACTTTTTTACCAGCACTTTTACAGTAACTTCTTACAAAATCAGCAAGACAAAAACTTAAATCTCTCCATTTTGCTATTTTGTTGCCTGATAGGTACATGAAATATTTGACTGCCACGCATGTGACAAGAAGTTCATATCAACCAATCAACTAAAACGCCATATGATCACACACTCAGGTAAGAATAACATTCACTACAACTTCTCTTTGTTATTCCGGATTTTTTTATTTTTTTTTTAACTGTAATGCATTTCTGTTTATCTTTCGCTGACTAGAGAAGCGACCGTATACCTGTGAGATCTGCAATCGATCATTCAAGCGTTTGGACCAGGTGACGGCTCACAAGATCATCCACAGCGAGGACAAACCGTACAAATGTAAATTGTGTGGGAAAGAGTTTGCTCACCGTAATGTCTACAAGAACCATAAGAAGGTGAGCGGATCTCATGTCACACGCCTGTACTATATATCAAGTGTGGTGTTTATGTGCTTTATATCTACTTCATTGTTTTTGCTGAGAGGAGGATTAATTAAAAAAAAAAGTCCAATTCACTTCAAAGCCCAGTTTTTTAGCGCGGTTAATCAATCAAGGTCTCGTTGGTGGCTGTTGTCTGTGGGGTCTCTGGCCTGTTCCACCCCTGAGGTTCCCCATGTTTACTTTTGGGATTGAGGTGTCATTCAGACAGATAGGTGGGGGGACAGGAAAACAGAAGCACTTTGAACCTTAAGCCTCTCAAGCTGCCTATCTTCA
Organism: Coranthus polyacanthus; assembly: GCA_037367275.1. Lineage (NCBI taxonomy): Eukaryota > Metazoa > Chordata > Actinopteri > Kurtiformes > Apogonidae > Coranthus > Coranthus polyacanthus. The sequence goes on along the minus strand of JAPQRN010014216.1, from coordinate 29,578 downwards.
TCAAGTCAACAAACCAAATCAGCTATGGAGCCTTAAGCTTGATCCTCTCACATCAATTTAAAAAGTCCCATCAGGATCCACACCGTGGCAGGAGGCAGCTCCACTTACACTTTGTAAACATACTGATGCTGCTCGGCTCTCTCTGCAGACCCACTCGGAGGAGAGGCCCTTCCAGTGTGAGGAGTGCAAAGCCTTGTTCCGAACCCCCTTCTCTCTACAACGTCACTTACTCATCCACAATAGTAAGTATGAGTGTGGGCTACGAGAGTGTCCACACGGTGAATACATATACCAAGTACGCAAATAATTACAATGATTTGACCTTAACCTTTTTCTCTTCATTTTATGCCACTAATATGATATAACCCTAGTCTACTGAAGAAGAAGAACCATTTATTGGCATCGAACACTGGAAGACATATATAAAATTGCATTTGTTTTTGCCTTTTAGGCTTTGTAAATTAAAATTACACCGGGTAGATTTGACATGAACAACTCAAAAGCTTGATATTTTGTGTTGAATACAAGTTATTCGGACGTCATCTGAAAGCCTCATCTTCCACACCGAGAGTGTCAATTTTATAACTTTTCAAAACTGATAATCATGCACACTTTATGCAGAAATATGCCGAGTCTGTGTAGGCGACAAATGATGCGAGGTCTCCCCTTAATCTTTCTTTTTTAGATTCTTCAAGAAATACAAATGCTTTTTTTTTGTTTCCGTACCAATGAGGGGAATACCCTGTCTAAGAGCTTGTGCTTTTGTGCCATTCTGATCAGCCGTAAACACTGTTTCCTTCCGACATGTCGGAGCATATGCTGTCCTTAAGGCATACTTGGTAGGAGATAGTCCTTTATTTTTATTAGCCTTTAGCTGTCGATATTTCCATTAACAGCAGATATCCCACCTCCTTTAACAGTCCCTTTGCGCTGATATGAGAACGTGTACAGGCTGCCTTGTCTTCCCTGGGTGCGGTGATCTGGCAAAGGCGTTGGCCCTGAACTGTTGAGCTTCAGTCCAGCCGTAGAAGGATGCACTGCCGGTCCTCAAATTAAGACAGATAACAAAGAGGTTGTAAAGCTCAAGGCATTTCCTGCTGCTGTCTCAGGAGGCAGGCTATATAATACCAGGATTTGTATTATATATCAAGTTTTAGGCAGTATGTGGGGCGGGAGGATCGAGTGTTTGATTTCACTGTAGGTGAGAAAATAGCCCATTGAATAAATGTGTCTCTGCTGAATACGCACAGCACAGCACAGCAATTTCAGGTGAATTTAAGTTGATTTTCAAAGATGGTCAAAGAAGGCGTCAGATGTCAGTGGTGGAGTTTTCCCCTTTTTCACCCCCAAATAATCATCCTTTGTGTCTGTATCTATAGATTGCGTGCATATGTGTCTGCGTAGACATGTGCTCCAAGTAGAAAGGAGATCTTTTATGTGAGTGCATCGTTGACAGTAATTATCATCAAGTGAATGTTTAAATTTAATCTAGGAACAGTATACTTCAGCCTTCACTGGTGTTCATTTTATTCAGCTGACCATCATTGGCCTTGGTAATAGGAGAATGAGCACAAGCTTGTACCCACTTGCTCCGCCAAACAGACAGGCACTCTCTCCAAACTACTCTGTGGAAATTGAATGATCGCCATATAATGGAAACAACCACTCGTCAACAATAGAGGCTGTTGTATGGAGGCAGAGAGCAGAGGCGTGAAGGAAAACATCAGGCATCGCTCTGCGAGGAGCTCTTGTGTGCAACAGCTGAGACTGTGCCCCAGTCTGAGTGCTGTCTGTCTGGCATTTTAGTGCTTTTCAGTGGAATGATTAATAAAATAGACCATGTTATTTTGCAGATTTTTTGACGCTCAGACGAAACATATGGCAGAGCAGCTTGTTTTACTGTGTCCCTGGGGATGCATTCAGCTACACATACACAATAAAACACAACTTTTGTTTAAACTTAAAAAAACTGAACCAGACTATTCTAAAGACTATTGTCTGGGATTGTCTGCTGCAATGAAACACCCGTCTTTGTAGTTTTCTGCACACAATCGCTCTGGTGAAATTGGGTCCCCTCTTGCTGTGCATGATGACTGCGTCTTTAGAGACACAACAATAGATAGCTGGAAATGGCGCTCACAAATGTTCCTGCATCTCCGTCCTTGCTACAGGTGAGAGGACATTCAAGTGTGACCAGTGCGATTCCACCTTCAAGAGGAAGGACACACTCAACGTCCACATCCAGGTGGTGCACGACGGCCATAAGAAGTACAAGTGCGACCTGTGTGAAAAGGCCTTTGTCACTCCCTCAGTCCTGAAGAGTCACAAGAAGGTGAATGAAAAGAACTGGAGCCAGACAAAACTCAATCATTCACAGTGATTGCATGTCTGTTAGGGCTAGCACTTTGTCCTGAGATTGAGTTCAAGGTCAATTGTTGTCATATTTATTTTTAAAGTACATAGGTTGACAATAACAGTTACGAAAAACCTTATGAAAAACCTTAAAATCCTTATGGCTGTCAGAGCAAAGCTGAAACGTTTTTCAAATTGGTTGGATTTAAAGGGCTGTTTCATTCAAAATACTTCGATATCAGGACCAATATTAATATCCTGGCTTTGATGGTGGTTCCTAAACTATATTTTTTATCAGTACCAGTTTTACATTTTCACTAAAATAAAATTAGATTTCACATTACAGTACAAATGTTTCTTTTTTTTTTAGCTTATCTGAATTGTTTTACACTCAATGCAGTTTCACAACCTTAAAAAATATAAACCTATTTACCACAATGTGGTTTAATCTTCCATAGACTAAAGCCCTCAGACAGAGCAAACCTCCGCCAAGGCAGCTTTATTACCTAAAACAACACACCATCTCCAGCAATCACATTGGCTTCATGGAGATAATGATTCACAACAATTTCCTTTTATGCATTTTATTACGAAACGTATGAAACTTTTTTCAACACTAGATCATGACACTTTATATGTATGTGGTAAATAAGAATCAAATCAGATACGTTTTAATTGAGATAAGACTTTTTAGAATTTTGCTCCACATTAACAAATGGGATTTTTTTTCCTGACCTTGACCTTTGACTTGAACAGTCACATCAACAGGAACTCGCACACAAAACATTTGTAGATCCTGGACTGCAAATGCTGGTAAAAATATATAGATAAGAAATATAAACCTTTTTGCCACAACCTGAAGTTGTTTGTTACCATAATATCATCAATAGAAATGTGCTTCATGAACTGATACTGATGATATTTACTTCTTAGCTGTTGAAATTTAATATCAGAGGATAAGACATTTTTCGATCGAGTTCGGTTCCCCGCCGCAAGGATTTAGCTCTTTGTTAAAGCTTGTTTAAAATAACAGTTTTGAAGCGCATTACAAGAAAACACTCAAATTAGGAAAACTGAAAAAGCAGAAAAACATAAAGTCGTTTCAAAAAGCCACCAGCCTTCAGGCAATATTGTTCTTTATTCGCACCAGGAGCATCACCAAAGTCCAGGCCCAGAGGGTGAAATAGGTCTTAAATTGCATTAAGTCTGAAAAAGTCTTACATTTAACTTGTTGAAACTTGCAGAAACCCTGATAAATTATCAGCTTAGTTGCGATTGAGACAGAAACTCAGAATCTTTCCACTGTTTAATATTTCGTCGTACTGTGACTGTCCGTTACTCCTGATCTCAAAAACAGTGTTGCATCTAAATGTACTGATATCAGACCTGGCACAAACGTCCATCTTGACCGTTGCTGCCCATGAAGGCTTGGAATCAATTCCTATGTTGATTAGAAATGGCAGTTAGTCCATTAGCTCCGCAGGGTTTCAAAGCCCCAAACAGATCTCGCTGCAGATTATGAAGCCTAAATCTGACAACGTCCGGTGTGGTTATGGATCAAGATTGAAACCAAACAGCTTCTTGGCACACAGCAAAAGAAAATGTTCTTGGAGGTTGTCTCAGAACAGTAGGGCTGAAGACAGGCATTTGAACTGTCTCACTGCTTACGGGGGTCTGGAGGCTGCTGAGAGATCTGGCCTTGATCAAAGTCAGGTTGCCGAGGAGACGACAACTTGCTGGCTGTGTTTACATGTGCAGAATAACCCGGCGTTTGGCCATACGACGGCTGAAGCGTTATTTTATGTATACTCACTTTGATATTCGGCAACTGAAACAACTACTCCGTCCTGTTTTGTCTGGCACAAGTCGTAGTTGCAGCCGTCCTTTGTTAGTCTAAAAAACTATCCAACTTTGCACATTTAAGGAAAATGCGAAGTGGAAAAAGTCAAATTGGAATAGATTTTTACCACCAGGAAGGCCAAACATGCAGAAATTAGTGGTGTAAATGATTTTTTTTTTCTGGAAGGACAGGCCTAAGTTGTTCATAGAATGATCTTGTGTTGGAGTAAACACTTTGTCCTCTATAAGCCTGGATTTGCGTTACATGAGAGCGTGTGTATGTGTCAACATGTATGTGCATGCTGTGTGTGTTTTGCACAGTGTACAAGATAGTATCATCTCTGCCAGTGCTGGTGTAGAAGAATGCACATATGAATGAAAATGACAGGGATGGAGTCTCAATAATTACAGCCATTTATATATAAAACCTTTTGATAATTACCTTAAACTACCAATCATTTCTACACTCCCATTTGTAACGTGATTTTCCCATGTGAAATTTGAGTTTTCCTGTGGCTGTTTATGAAGGTAAAAATACCACCGATGTTTTTGTCTCTGTTGGACAAACAACTAACGAAACAACGCAAACCTGCTCCATCTGGGACACATGTGTTCATGTATGTTTGTTTGTGCATAAATGTGAGTTGGAGTGTGTATTTTAGGATGTCTGCATGTGTTAATGTGCATGTGCGCGTGTGTGTGTGTGTGTGTGTGTGTGGATGGAGCCTTTGTAACGAAACACCCGAGGTGTCAGAGGGACACAGTGGGGTGATGGAGGGAAGGATGGGGGCCCAGAGAGGAGGTGTTCCTGTATTGTTGTACTGCTGTTGAAACTGTCGCTCTGAGTTTGAGCTTTTCATGCTCATGATTATTCTCGGGAATTTACAACAGGCCAAGAGAGGAATTCAGGGTGTACTTTTCAACAAGGAGAGAGCAGTGAGGGGGGGAAGGGGTGGAGGAAAAGGTAGCGGTGGAGGTAGCACACTCGTTCCACACGCACTTCTTCCTTGTTTGCATGTGGAGCCCTTATGAGCCCACAGAGCTCGACTCTGTGGACTGTCTGGAGGTGAAGGGAGAGGAAGAGGAGGGAGGAGGATGAGGAGATTAATGCATACGTGCACCCTGGCCTTTAGTCCTCTGGGATTTGGACTCTGGCATATCTGCTTGTCTGTGTTCTTTGATCCTGCCTTTAGTTCACCTCTGTGGATCAACTGTCATGTGAACATGTGTATCTCCATTCACAAAATAAAGCACTATGTCTGGTGCATTGATGGAAATATATCATGTTTGCATGAGTATTTGTATGAATATAGTGTGGTTAAATGGTAATGGAATACATGTAACAGCATTACGCATTTAGAATACAAAATATGATTGTCTGTATTTAGTTACAATTACAATTTAAGAGGACAATGTAACATTCTTGGTAGTTTGTGTTGGAGTCTGTTTTGTGCTGGGAGCTGGTCGTTTGTTAACGGCGGACCGTTTCCATTTCTGAGCTGATGGATGCTAGTGCTGCATGTTGATGCCCCTGTAAAGGAGCAGAAGAGAAGCACCGAAGAACTCGGACTGAGTGTAACGATATTTGTGGAAAGTCTGATCTGATTTCTCAATCAATGTAAATGTACACACTGTTGTCATGGATGTAGACAACTGAAACAGTTTGGGAAGGTGCTCAGTTTTGAAACGCGTTACAATCTATTCACACATCAGCAACAAAAAAGCGATTAACGCATGCAAATTTATTCACATATGTTGCAGATCATACTTTTTAAATTGGTCATCGAAATACAGTTACATGTTTAAAATCAATGAGTCACCATTATTTATTCTGAAATTTAAAGGGCAACACTAATTTCCCATAAGCCCCTGATTTAAAACAAAGCGCAAAAGCATAACTGCCCCGTATGCTATGCACACAGTGTAGCCTACATGTTCAAACACAACCTGAGAGGATGGAGTTACCATCAGGTTGCATGTTTGATTGATCAGTCAATTTAAATTATTGTTATGTATCTTTTTCACCCTTTTCATACAAAGGGAAACAGAGAGGGTAAGTGAAAACAAAACGTTCTAATATGGAAATAAATACATTTTTGTTTACTAGTCTTCACCCTAACTTGATACGGTGGAAAATATCTCAAGGAAAAACTGTCTCTTCATCCTTTTTACCAACAAAAGCTCACACTGCTTTTGTGTTTCCATATACTTGCAACTTGCATCGCTATAGTAAGTGTTAATGTACAAGGAACCCTCCCAGCGCTGTTAATTTTTCTGTTTTTGATAACACGCTGATAAATATCTGAAAATCACATGTTCTGACATTGAGGAGTAGCTATCACAGTCAGTCACAGTTTACTTTGTAATATAGGAAGGATGTGAGGATGAATGTTACAAATGTTTTTCATAACAACAACCATGTGTGTGTTTTATCATTTTTGCTCCCAGACCCACACGGGGGAGAAGGAGAAGATTTGCCCGTACTGCGGACAAAAGTTTGCGAGCAACGGCACGCTAAGGGTCCACATCCGCAGCCATACAGGTCAGTTCAGTACTTTGTTTAACAGAACGTCCCATCAGCTGTCGTTAACATCACCGTCAAGAACAAGAGCGGAGTCGTTGCTGTTCGTGTAGTCATATCTCCACAGATGAGTGGCTGCAGAAGACAGCAGTGTGAATGACGGCTTGTGTCTCGTTTCTCACTAAACCTCTCCCCACATCTTTCCACATCTTTGCACACTGCACCGGCCCTTACTTCCCCCAATGAATGGACAAAGCACATTATAAGGTTAAGAAAATTCCAGCATGTCGTTTCACTGTGTGCTCCAGCCTGTGCACCGCCACAAAAAATAGAGCCCTGGATGTTCATTAAACTGCCTTAAACTGGAAAGCTACACATTCCTGTGCGTTTCCTTACCAACAGACTGGTGCAGAGGCCTGGCACGGCCACACACACACTTCTTGGCTTCCAAACTCTTTCATTCAGTCTCTTACTCGCTGCCTGCTCACTCTGTTTCCTCACTCCTGCTTTTCTTCATCTGCCTCTTCTACTCGTTTTGTCATTTCACCTATTGTGTTTTTGGTCTGCTTGTCGTCAACACTCACTTCTATTCTCAGGAGTTTTAATTTAAATCCACCTTTTTGGATTGAATACAGTTCGTGTTCTGATCCTGAAATCTTAATCGCTGACTTTATGCTTCAGCTTCATTATTTTTTCATGTTTTGCTTTTGAACTAGGGATCAACTGATAAGGCTTCATCAAGGCCAGTACCCATTATTAGTAATCACGGAAACCAATAACTAATATTTGGGACTGAACTACATCTGCAGTAAAAATCTTTTAGAGTAACACACACTCCAATGCAAAACTTCATTGAAATGCATGTAAGCTGACTGCTAAAACAAATAAAGAGCAATATCTATTGTCAGTTCTCACACTGACCTGGACAGATTATAAATAAAACATACTGGTGAATGTTCTTTTTTTTCTTCACAAATAATGCAGATCTGATATTTGGTCGATCATACTCTGGATTCAAATGCATGTGTCCAATCCTACCGTTTTTCTGTAATCGTAAAACCGTTCTTCCAGGTGTTGACAGTGTGTCAGAATGTGTGTCTATATTTGAGTGGGGGCATGACGATGGCCCTTTGACAAGTCCACCACACTTTGTCAACAGCTTCCATTGTATCTGTGTATGTGCGGGCTTTGTGTGTATGTGTTTTCGTACATGTGTATGTGTGAAGGACAAACCAACAGAAAGAGTGAATGTATACCAGTGTGTGCTGCGGCCCAGTCTGATTGTATTTATATAGAATAAACAAAAGGGAGGAATGCTGGGGGAGGGGTGGGAGCCGAGGCGACACCTCAAAGAAAGAAAGGAGTAAAAAGAGAAAAGACCACTCCAAGAAAGCATCCAGCCGGATGACCCTTGACCCTGACTGGCTGTAAATCTGTCCCCTCATTCTATAGCCTGGGATTTTTTTTGTTTGTTGTGTTTTTGTGCGAAGGGGAAAAAATAAGCTTTGGTTAAAAGTGGTGGTCGTTCCCTGAGCGACAATCCTGACAAGACTCATCATGTTCTCAAACAGTGGAGAGTAATTTCATGGACACACGCAACTCATTTAACTCATCCATGGATGTGTGCGTTGTGTGATAAACGTGGAAGCATAAAGTCGTCCCGTTAGTGTAGGTAAAACTTTAATGGTGCCTATTTTTTTCTGTCGGTTATCTCTTAAAGAGGGCCACCAGCTGTGGTAAAAGGGCTTTAAATCAGCAGCTTCTCTGGATGGCAGACAGGAAAGCACGATCTTGTTTGTCTTCCTGCTTCACAGGAACAAGTCAGCATTGATTATTTACCTGCTAAACACAGAGGACTTTGTAAAAATCCCTTGGAGATTTCACTCCCCTATCATCTTACCATCAAACACTGAAGAGCATTTGGAGAGAAGTGGGTAAAGTGAGAAATAGATGTGAAAACTCTGACTTGAAAGTATTAAGTGGTTGGTAAGACATGAACCGTATATTTGGCTCGGATTTTGTTGTAATTTAATTTGGTTAGTAGTACATCATGTCGAGCTCAGACAAATTAGCTGTAGTGCCACAGAGAGCAGCCTTCATGAGATCACCGTCAACCGTCCTGCCATATAATGTGAGCTGTCAAGAACTTGGACGAGGATGCTGTGGAACTCAGTAGGCATGATTGATGTTTCTATCATTTTCTAAATTATTCTTTTTGGCCTCGTTACACTGAAAATGTGTTCTTCTCCACATCACAGCACAGTGAGAGTAGATTTTCCCACCACGTCTGCCATGATGTGGTAAATAACCGTAGTGGGGTCATGAAAATTATTTGCGCCAGGGGAAACGTTGACAGAACGCAGCGCCTTGGTGTCATACTGACATCATCGGACATGTCATGTTTGGGCACTATGATCAGTGTCGGCCCATGAAGTATACTATAGCAAATCACTGCTTTATGCATTTTAACCCTTAATTACGAGACTGTGCTAGCTTTGTATGGTCATGAAAAACCTGTAATAATCATGGAATGTGAAAATAGCAATTTTCAGGTCTGGAGAAGTATGGGGAATATAAATAAACCCAGAACCTTTTAGATAAGTCATGGAAATGTGCTTCACAAATATCTGTAGTATACTTGGATCAGTTAAGATCAAGTGACAGAAATCTATATGGGTTGAACAATACTTTAAAGGATTAATTTCAGTGTACAGGCTGTTGGCATGGGTGTCGGCAACAGAGACCGTCGTTAGCCTAGAAATGGAGTCAGTAAAAGTCAACAAACGATCAGCTCCCTGCACAACATAGACCCCAAACACAAACATCACATAACGTCACGTCACGTCCTACAGTTGTTTTCTGCACGGGGGGCAGTTTGTGCTTTGATGAGGTGTTAATTATAGATTTAAAAAATGCCTGCCTTCTCATGGACAAGTAAAAGGTCTAGCTTGAAGAGAGATCAGGATGAAGTTTATTGTCATTGGCAACGGTCTCAGTTGCCTACCAGTACACTGGTTTCTATGTAGAGGACTCAGGTGTTTTTATGCTTGCTCCTGAGTGACCTTCTGCTCTTTCACAGTGACAGCAGTCTGCAACACTAGCTACCATTAGCTTAGCTAATATCAACAAACGACCCGCTCCCAGCACAACACAGACTCCAACACAAGCTTCATATAAGCACACGAGCATGTGCAAATCTTACATATTGAACCTTTAAATAGTGTCAATTTTGTTTCAAACGCAGGCTTTTAATTTTAGTTCAGATATACTGTGTTGACACAGGTTTTTATTCTACTTTTCATGTATTCTTGCATAGCCAAATCGCCGACTATCGTTCTGGAAACGGGTAAAAGTTGGAAACGTTCTTTGGCTAGTTCTTGGGTGAGGGTGCGACAGTGCATTTGCATTTGAAGTTGTTTTGGTGGAAGCGCGTCATGGTATTAAAATGACTAAATCCCTACAAAACAAAACAGCACATGAAAAGACAGGGCCTTTGTCAAAACTCAGCATTTCCAGGGTGTAGATGCAGCTCGGAGGTTGTCGTTCTTTCATGTAGCGAGGCGGACTTTCAAAACAATAACGCACAGACAGCGGAAGGAAGGAGAAGGACAATCCTGCCACCGCTGCCACTGCACGACGGAAATATTCACCCTTATTCTGGCTTCTTATTCTGCCTTCTTTGTACTTCCTGCAAGCCACTACTGCTACGACTACTTTTCATGTAAACGCAGACCTTACAGAGAATGCATGGTCATGGGAAAGTTGAGGAAAGGTATTGGTAAAGATGTGTATGAACCCTGTGCCAGTCATACCATTGTGTTTTTACAGACAAATGGAACACATATAGTATGTTTAATTTAGCTGTTCACAGTCATAACCAGCACATTTTTCCTGTAAACTTAACAAGCAGAAACATGAGACAGAAGAAAACAAAAGGCAGCTTCCAATGCTGTGCGTTAAGTCCACACAGCTGTTAGTGATGGGCTGTATTAAAGACACTACTTATTCAATTTATCAGGGGACACAGACAGGAGTGAGCAACACACGAACCGCTAACTTTCACAATGTTGGCTATTTATTGAATTAATTTAAGATACTGCTGTATAATAATTGCTTTTTCCAAGTAGCAGCTTCAGTGTAACAGATCGGAGAATACGGTGGGTTTGCACGCATTCCGACAAATCAACAAGTCCATGTTACTTTCCCTCTGACCCCAGTCACTGGGTAATCGTTATTGGCAAAGTCTGTATTCTGCTATTATCAGGTTATATAAATAATATACCAATAAGCCAAAACCCAGTGTCTGGTTTTCCTCAGTAATATAGAAAAGGGAGGTGGGGGGGGGGGGTTAAACTTTTGGACTACACATGACAAGTACAGTAGATCTGCCGTGCATGCTTATGTTGGGTGAGTTGGGTGCTTTGTGATGCATTTAACAGAAAATTGCTGACATATACATTTTGAAACATTAGTATAATTACATAAAAACACCAAATCTGGCAAAATTGCCTTCCACATGAATGTTCAGTTGTCTATTTTACATTGGACTGGTGTAATTTGACCGAAAACGTGAGCCTTGTGCGCACAGGGGTTTCTCAAATAGGCAAATAACTGAAATTAAAGTTTAAAATATAATAAAATACAATAGTGTCCTTTTCAGTGAAAGAAAAGAAAACAGAACTCGCTCGATGTACTGCAACTCGTTCTCGGAAAATGCTGTCTTAATTTTTTAAACACGCAGCCTGGCACAAGACACAGGATACTAATTGTCTTGATCATTGTTTCATTTGTTACAGTAATTATACACAGCCATATTTTGATGTTTTAAAAAGCTACACATTGCCGTTTCAAGTGATCTCACGAGAGAACAACTGCCCTCAAATGGACATCTGGTGGAACTCTGGAATCACTGAACCTATTTACGTACAGATGATGTTGTTTGTCTTGACTGTGGTCATGGTTACAATCTTGTAAAATAAAATCACCATGTACTGAATTATTGTCTGCCCCTATGATGAATAGCATCTCACTATGGCAGCTTTAACTCTTCTTGTGTTCTTAGCAGATGCTCAGATGCTTCGGATTGAGCATTTTGGGATCTGATGCATGTGCGGTAGTCTGTGGCGAGGCTTGGGCATGGAGGTGTCTGATAGAGGTACAATCACATGGTGGAGTTTAGGAGAATTGTTTGAGGAAGTGAAGAAATCTACCGAGACCCTGGCTATAATGGAAAGGTCAAGTGTAAAAGTTGTTGAGCGTTCCTATGGCTCATCAAAGGCAATGTCTTATCATATCCAACACGCTGATATCACATTACCTCCGCGGCCCCTGTCGGCATGCGGCACAGGGCAAAGAGAAGGACAGTACAGGGCCACTATCAGGCTGAACTGGAGGAAGCTGGGAATTAATTTCTGACGGACAGCGCTAATGTCTTTCAGACCAGAGCCCGAAGCTACAAAGCGCTCTCCATAACACAAACGCATGGCGAACGACAAAGCCGACCATCTGCTAACCAGACACACCAGCCGTACGCGCACATATACAACGCACAAGGGGTGCCAAACGGATCGATTAGCAGACAAGGAGTGTGAGGGCCACAGCAGGGGGCGGGGGAGACACCCAGGGTCAAAGAGATGGTGTACTGTTTCAACACATGCTAAATCAGTTACCATCTCCGCACACATAAAGCCCCGGCTCAGTGCTGCAGCCACCCCTCATAATCCCCAAACAATCTGGCTCAATCTGGAGAGTAAGTGGAGGGTTTCTAGTTACAGTAACACTCAGCAGAACAGACACTAAGCCTCTCGCACGAATAGCAGAGGCCAATGTTGCAAGAATGTTACTACTTAGGTTTCCAAGTAGCATTTGTTTATTTCCTGTTTCACTAAGGGATTGAGTTGCGCTTGTTTTATTCTGAGCAGGTTAAACCAGTGGAAAAGGCATAACTGTTGGACAAAACATTGGTTTTTTTTTTTATCGAGATTAAGTGGGATATACAATCCTTAAGTAACGATGTTTAGGAAGGACCTCTTTTGCAATATCGAATGCTATCATTTTCTCTGTTAGCATTTTCCAGATGAGGCGCACATGTCCAGAACCAGAGAGTTTAGAGGTTAAGTAGGTGAATTGGTGTGCACTTATTCCAAGCCTCTGTATTGGAAGGGTGTGGTTGTCTGTGCTGTGTATTAACTGACAATAGCCAGCTCCTGGGAGGGATGTGATCCAAGCCGCAGAGTATACTGGCACACTGTGCTCCGGTGCTATTAGCACACTAATGCCTTCCCCAGGACTCCCCAAGGCTAGCGCAGGGCCTTAACCCGATACCACACATGCTACATAAGACATAGGATTTGTTCTCGTCTGTCTCAAAACACATCTGGGATTCAGATTTTCCTGTTTGTCAACAAAAGGCCTCCTAGAGGCTGAAATTGCACAGAAGGGGATTTTGGGACTGAGCTGCCCTCTGCACATGTTTCAGTATGTGTAATCGGTCTACATATGTCACATTAACCCTATCTGCACCAATGTGAGGTCACTCGTTTATGACTTGGTGCCACTGCCCTCCTCACTGTGCCCCTCTGAAGCCCTTTTGTGGGAGGTTAATGGTGGGTTTAGACTCCGACACGTATATCTACGACATGACAGCCGTTGTCGCTTTTTTGTAGGAAACAGAAGAGAAATATTCCTCCAACACAGTTGTGTTTATAACAGTGGGATAATATTACTCTTCTCATATACTCCCCAGATGGATTTTACGATTTAATAAGCATCTTTGCATTTGAATCCCAAGGAAACACAGCTAATTAACCTTCATACTTAAAGGGGCAAAACATCTCCCCCATCAATAAAGTTACTTGCTTGCCTGTTCAACTATCAGTCACTGAAGAGAGATTATGTTCTTATGAAGCGGATAAGAAATTAGATCGTTGTACTGCGAGAAGGAGCACACGTGTCTAGCGGTAGGTATCTATTTTTAGCTTCGATTCATTTAATCGTACGCTTCAGGAATATATATAATTCAGAAGAGAGTGATTGTAATATCACATGATTGATTCCCTGATGTATTTTTTTTTTCTATTCAGCGGAGATGCATTTAGTTTGCTCTAGTTTCCTGATTGAAGGGTACAGATATAAAATAAATTAAGCAATTATTGAACCAAATTTTTTTCTCGTCAGTTTTGAACTTTACTTCCAGTCTAAACCTTTAATTTCGGTGCGGTTCTATAGGTTACCTCATATCCCGTCTATAGATTAGTAATCAACTCTGGTGCTCCTATCTGGTCTGTGGATCAGCACCGCGTAAACAGATCCATGTGTCAGTGGACTGTTTGACTGACAGCCTGTCACTTTCTCTTTGTCGTCTTCGCTGTGCGCTCAGATAGGATCTGTAGGAGTTTGGACTGCTTTTGATCCATGTGGGATAAGGCTCGGACGTGCTCCTAAACCGTTGGCCAGTCGTAGCTCAGATACAAAGTCAGACTTCTGGCAGACAGAGGCTTTTTGCTCTGGAGTGGAAAGTCAGCGTGGATAGAAAGCAATGATATGTAAGGTCAAATGTGCGTTACATCATAAAACAAAGGTATCAGCACTCACACAAACCATCTTTGAGGCAAAATGCCTTTGAGGCTCTTTGTTTTGCATACCTGCATACCAAGTTTCCATATTTACCTGACTTTAGGTTTGCCTTTCACACGTTTTCAGAATATCTTTGAATTTTTGAATGTTTATGTAGCATATATGAGCAAATGTTCAAAAGTGCAATAGTTCCTTGTTTCCCAAGAATATCCTCCTGCTCTATGTTACACCGTTTAAAACCAGTATATAACAGTAACACTACTGATTTATGTTCCCCAGGTGAGCGTCCATACCAGTGCCCCTACTGTGACAAAGCATTTAGCAAGAACGATGGCCTGAAGATGCACATCCGCACACATACTCGAGTAAGTTTTGTCATTTCTATGCACTTGCGGGTAAATACTCTGTATAATGTACCCCACTCATATAATGTACCCCACTCAGTTGTAGTGGTTAATACTGTATGTGTGTGTTATTTTGTATTCTGACATCTACCTTAAACTCTACACACAGTAATGATCTTTCAATGACTGGATGAAGTAGTGGTGGTTTAAAATCTCATCTCATCTCCCTCATCAGTCTGTCACTGCCTACAATGGGTAGAGCCAATCACAACCATTTATCTGAAATGGGGCAGGTCATATTTGGTTTGATACAATGACGGGCTGCGACCTGTGACTGCTGCCTGTCCAGCTTTGGCTTTTATCTGTCACTGTTGCTCAGATTGGCCGTAGGTCTTTAATCACTTGTCTGACCAACCACAACTATTGTTTCCAATAAACTGTGCTCAGTTCATCTCTGCTTCTTAAAATATAGTTGTGAAGAGTAGTTTTTTTTCTTGAATACAGCGGCAACATTATCAATATTTCCCATTAATTGTATAGACTGTGGCAGCCCCAGATATAAGTACATTTTGGGAAGAATTTTGCGACATGCTCCTAACATCACAGTGGACGGGGCTGAAAATTAAACCATCCAAACATTTTACACACAGACATTTGACAGCATACACACTCGTATGCACACAGAAGCATCACGGCCAGTGTAACACAGACGTTTGACTGTCAGAGAGATGCACAACAAAACACACACCTGAGCCAGACCCCGAACCACCAGCCTCTGAAACCACTAGAGCTGCAGCTACAGCAAGGAAATCAACCCGACTCAACGAGATAAACTCAATGTTAACATTAGAATGATTGATGTTAACTGAAGCCTTGCTGCCGTTTGTTGTTTACTTGCTAACTAACGACTCAGTAGGCGATGTTTAATTTACGGTGAGTTCGGCAGCTTCTTCGAAGACGCACCAGCCAGCGAAGTCAGTTACGTTAATAAGGCTCGTCTTTTGAAAAACATTCACAGACAAACAGAAAGTATGTTATGAAGCCAGCAGCTGCTCTGTGTGTTTGTTACAGTGAAAGAAACTAGTCTGTGCTTACTTTGACACGTCCATTTTTTCTCACGCGTTGAAAAAGAACTTTCTAAGTGATAACTTTGCTGAACGGAAAGAGGACACTGACAGCATACCTGCATGAGACACAGCAGCACACAGGCCGGAGTGAAAATGTCTTCGCAAAATCATGAATACCTCAATAGTGAAATCTAGAAATATAACTTTATATGTTTGGTTAACATTATACAGAGTTGTAAACATGCTCTGATCTCTCATCTAATCTCATGTTTTCAGGTTAATCTAATTTTTGCAAATAAAGGTTCAATTCAAAGGCCCCTTTGAGAAATAAAACATCAGTAATTTTAACCAATAGTAGCGTAGAAAACCCAAGACTTTAAATTCAGGGCGGTTCGCGTTCATTTCAGACGATGTTACATGTTTAGTATCGCTGTGTTCTAGACTACCGGCTGACTCCACAGTTGTTCACTGTGTGGCACTGCAGAACATTTTGAAAACACTGTAAACATAGTTTTAATGGCCCGAAGTGTGTCCGAGCCAGGGGTGGAGAAAGGAAAAGGTGCTTGACGTCATAAGGTCATATCGTGGGTTTCAGACACCACTCCTTTCTCTTCTTCACTCCTTGACTTACTGAGCTTTCCATTAGCTCTTTTTATGTGACATGCGTGCCACTTTTGATAAATGAGACTTAATATGTATTTCATCACAGATTTCCATCATCAATCCATACACGTCTGACTGTGATAGCGGGGCCCTGTCAACGCTGTTAATTTCAAAGATTTGTCCTCTTTTAATGCTGTCCAGAACACAGTGTTCTGCTGTTAAATTGTGTTGATAATGGAAGTATCCTGCCCAGGTCGACATGTCTCAGTAGAAACAGACAGGTATAATTTTCTAGCGAGCTGCTGATTAAACTGACGGATGTTTTGTTCTTAATGTTCCCAGATCTGCCTTAGCTCACGTAGCTCTGAAATATGGGCTGAACAGTTACAAACAGCAGAGCCAGATGAAGTCACTGCTCAGCAAAACAAATGTCATTTGGCTGAAGGAGCTGCAGCTCATTCTTAATGTACACATGATTTGAGATGGATGTGGACGCTGACATTATGGATCATGAGATATTTTTTGATAATGTTTTGATGTGTATGAGTACAGATACGCCGTTCTTGGACATGAAGTCAGGCTGTTTAAATTTCATCAACTAAATAACAGTGGGATGTCAACAGTAGGCCTGGCACTTAAAAAGCACATCAAAAGCTAACAGGTCGTTTTTAACACAACCCATGACTTCACCGACGGGCCCTGCACTGCCGTAGATGACAGATTTACAAGTTACTCAGATTTGCTGTCTGTTGTGGTAATGTTACTGTAAGATAGTTACACCTTTTAAAAAAAGATGCAAACGCAGGGTGAAAGTCAGGACTGAAACATTCCTCGCAGTTTTTGATGTGATTATTGTCTGTTCAGCAGCTCAATGTTGTTATTGCTCTGTCCAAAACAGAAAGGAACTGGGCTTAAAATAGATCAGAATTTCAGTGGATTTCAGAAATAACACCTCTGTGCACAGTTGCACTGCATTTTAAGGGCTGCACCAACAGAAATAGTCCCAATTTAAATTTTACACCTAGCTCTTAGTAAGTGCAAAGTCCTCCATAAAAAAAGCAGTTGGCATGATGCATCATTTTGAAAGGTTGTTTGTTTATTGGTTTCTGTTTATTGGTTACACAGTAGTTGAATTTTGATACCACTGGTTCTTTGGTTTGTTTATATTTTAAGAGCAGGGTGATGATTTCTACAGGTGTTTTTTTCTTGGTCTACAGTCAAATGAGGCCAAATCCTTTCAACAGTAAACTCATGTAGCATTACAGTGTGTTATACAGCTAGCAAACTGGGTAACTTGACATTAGTGTTGGCAAGCAAATACATAGGCTTAGAGAACTTTATAACAGCTTCTAGTTTATAACTGTTTCCCGGTGTAGGCTATCATTTTGTGTTTGTCACAACATTACAATTTCATCTGCCCCTATAATAGAGTACCGTTATATTACCCTATGTTGTGAATAATGTTAGTTATTTTTGGTGGTTAGCGATGAGGCGACACGGTAATAAACACTGCATTAAGAATAGTGCCTTTCACTGATTGGCTGCCATTTTGGAGTCTGGAATTCACTTCTAATAATACATCCATGACTTTACGGCAGAATAGTTAAGATGAACCTTCACCTCCATGGTGCAACAAATCATCAACACAGCTTTAGTACTAAACTAACTAGTTGTAACCTGTTGTTTAGTGTGGACTATGCACCGTAACTTCAGAGAGAACTCATATATAGCTGGTGCAATGGGCCAGTGAAGTGCTACTTACAGACTACTACGGGTAAACATTGCACATTCTGGATACAAACTGATCATCACAAATGAAATACACATTTTTCCTCATGCTTTAAACATAACCTCGCTTTTCAAATAAACGTACAGTCCTCGTGAGCAGCTCTTGTGTTCTCTTTGCATCTGACCTTGAGTGAGTGAGTTATAAGTTTATTTCAAACACCCTGAAGCCTAATAGAGCACAACAGACTTCAGCTGGTTGGCGTGCCGCTTTACAAATTCCCACATATTAAACATGTCATATGAGATGAGAGGCTCTTTAGGAGAAAATAAACAAACCTCCATCTTTGCATTTATAGATGTGCTCTTTGTAGAGAGTGGCCAGATTCAGAGGAAAGGTCGGGTTAAAGGTCAGAGGGTGAACAGCTGCTGAAGAGTGAAGGTCATCAGGTACAGATGTTCGATGTTACCGGGGTCATAATGATGCATTCTGGGTACACCGCATCAACTAAGTCCATCCATGTGCTTCCTGACCTTTGAGCTTTAACCCTTCATTTTTCTGTGTTTTTTCTTTGTTGTACAAGAGCCATTCTTTATGGAGAGGAATTCGTTACTGGGAGAAGTGAGCCTCGTTAAAGCAGAAGGTTTAAGTGGAAATTTGCATTACACAGATCATCACATGTCTGTTTCATCCAAGTGGGGGTCTCACACACACACGGCTTTTTTTTTTTTTTTTTACCATTGTTCCCTCTTACATGCACACAAACAGTTGCATACTTAAAGCCTCTCACACACATGCACCCGCTCACATGTGCACATGCAGTGAACCTGATCTTTACCGCCTTTTGTATCCTGTGTCACTGGGCACTCCTTGCCCCGCCCACATGATAGCTCCTTTCCCAGGACCCTTACTTCCTGCATTCACCCTGTTCCCATGACAACTAAGCTTTAAATGGGTAGAGCCTTTGCTATCAGCCAGAGTTGTCAAAAACAGCTTCCCAAAGGCTGACACTGGGAACCAGCTCCCACTATCTCCATGAGTCTTATTCCTCCTCAAGTCTTTAAGGTGTCACCACTTTTTCCCCTCAGACTTTAGGACACACCTTCTTTTGGAGGCTGTCCACCCTGTTTAACGCACACGTACATACACACACGCATAGTTGAAGTTTTTGTGTGAGAACACACCCGCAGTGAGATAGCTGCTTTGACTGACATCGAGACAGGCCTCCAAAAGGCGCAGAGGAAATGTTCTTCGGTAAACTGATGAGGTGTGGAGACAGAGGAGTGATATTCTACAGCCCCAGAGTGCCAGTGCACTGATACACGTTCAAAGGGATTTTCTTTGGCGTGTTTTCCTTACTCTTTTGAGGAATCCATGTGTTTTTGATGGCCCCTATGCCGGTCATTTCCTCCCTACTGCAGGGGCTGTACAATCTTTCATTTCATATCTTTATAAACTCACAGGGAGAACACCGGGGTGTGAAGTGAGAGAGTATCACTGTGTGTGGAACAGGAATATTTCCACATCTTCTTGCGTTTTCCACTGTGCTGTGCATGTGTTTGTTTTTCTCTTTGTGTATGCGTGTGTGCACATATGTGGGTCATTACAGTTGTGTGTGCCTTGGTGCACTATGGACACAGATTGTCCTCCAGGTTTTGTCCATATGTGAACTATATGTGGAGGTATTGTAGTATGAACTGTTTTGTTGTACAACTTGTACGCTGAGACCGGGTTGCACCAACAAAGATGAATTTCATCTTAGATTAGTTCTA
>JAPQRN010014190.1:20078-38464 GCA_037367275.1 Coranthus polyacanthus | reverse complement strand
GAAATCAAAGAATCAAAAGGAAAATGCAGGAGTGCGGAGAGAAGGTGGAGAAAAAGTAAACTTACAGTTCACTACAAGATACTACGCTAACAACTCAAATCCTACAATAAAACTGTCAAACAGGCAAGAATATCCCATTTCTCAAAACTCATCACAGATAATAAAAACACCTTTTCTCCACCTTCGATCTTTTACCAATACCAATTTTAAAAAACCCTCAGAGGCACCAACAGACGCTGTCTGTGAGGACTTTGCAAACCACTTCAGAAGTAAAATTGATGACATTAGGTCCAGTCTTTTAACACATCAAAATGTAATTTTAAACACATCTGGACTTTTACCCAAGGAAGCACTGGAGAGTTTTGCCCTGGTTGATGCAAGGACACTTGGTTGAGTTTTCTCCCAAGTAAAGCCCACAACCTGCCTTTTAGATCCAATTCCCACATCACTTTTAAAGAAATTTTATGGTTTCTTTGAGGAAAAGATTTTAAATATTGTAAATTGCACTCTTCAGACGGGTGAAGCCCCTTCTGAAGAAGCGCAATTTAGACCTCAACATTTTTAACAACTACCGACCTGTATCCAACTTACCATTTTTAAGTAAGATTTTAGAAAAATTGGTTTTTTACCAATTAATTGATTTTTTAAATACAAACAATATTTTAGAGAAATATCAATCTGGTTTTAGAATGAACCACAGTGCCGAGACAGCCCTTTTAGAGATTTTAAATGACTTCAGGTGTAACGTAGACTCACAAAAACTCACAGTCTTGGTACTACTGGATTTAAGTGCTGCTTTTGATACAGTAGATCACCACATTTTATTGAATAGACCTAGAATAGAATAATTTATTGAGTAACCTGGTGGGCCTCTCTGGTGCTGTTTTTAACCCGTTTCGCTCTTATCTCACAGATCGATGTTTCTTAGTAAGTATGGATACATGTTCCTCCAGAACCCATGAAATTAGGTGTGGGGTACCCCAAGGGTCAATTTTAGGTCCAATTCTTTTTTAATCTTTACATGCTTCCCTTGGGGGATGTCATCAGGAGACATGGCATCAGCTTCCATAGCTATGCTGATGATACACAGCTGTACATTGTCGTGTCTCCTGATGACTCAGGACCAATTGATGCCCTTTTTAACTGCATTTTAGATATCAAGTCATGGATGGCAGAGAATTTCCTGCAGCTCAACCAGGACAAAACAGAGGTTTTAGTCATTGGTCCTGAAGGCCAAATCCTCAGAATATGTAAACAACCTGGGCGTTATTTTTGACTCTGAGCTTACTTTTGTTCCACAAAAATATTACAAAGATAGGTTTTTACCATCTTAAGAATATAGCCAGAGTCTGCCCGTTTCTGTCTCAGGCCAGCACAGAGGTGCTGATGCATGCTTTTATCTCCTTTAGATTAGACTATTGTAATGCCCTGCTCTCTGGTCTTCCCAAAAAGAGTATTAATATTCTACAAATTTTACAAAACTCAGCTGCACGTGTGCTGACGAGGACCAGAGGGTGGGAGCACATTACACCAGTTTTAAAATCACTGCATTGGCTCCCCGTCCACTTCAGAATTGATTTTAAGGTTCTCTTATTAGTTTTTAAATGTCTTAATGGTCTTGGACCATCTTATCTATCTGACCTGCTTTTACCATATCAACCCTCGCTGACCCTGAGGGCCGCAGAGACTGTTGATACTTTTAAAAGGAAGCTCAAGACTCACCTTTTTAATTTGGCTTTTAACTTTTTTCCTTTACTTTCTTATTTCTCTTATTTTACTATTCTTATGCCTTTAATCATTTTTATTTTATTTTATTTCTTATTTTACTTTCAGTTTATTTTATTGCCTGTTTTTATTTCCCCCTTTTAGCTCCAGTGTTTCCTCATGGGGGCCATCCACACTGGGAGGTGTGTTTGGTCTGCCCACGGGGACGTTGTCCTGGAGATCCCTTAGACCCGGGGGACTGGAGGGGCTCCGCAGTGGGTGTGGAGTTTGCCCTGGTCTGTCTGGGCTGAGGAGGCGGTCTCTGTGGTGGTGCTCTCAGTGGCTGCGGACTATGGTGCCTCTCAGTCTAGCTGGCCACCCATAGGTGGCTTCTCCTCACCTGGATCCTCAGTGCCATGATGGATACCAGTCTATTTACTGTATGCAGGAGTATGGGCGTGTGTGTGGGTGTGGGGGATTGGGTCTATATGTGGGGATGGGAGGAATGGGCTTTCACTTTTTATTGTATGTTTTGTCATTTTATTCAGTTTTTATCTTGTGAAGCACTTTGGGTTGCATTTTCCAATGTATGAAAAGTGCTATATAAATAAAGTTTGATAGTGTGTGATTTGTGTCGAAAACAAGGACCACCTGATTCTTCACCCAAGATGAAAGACTGGTTGTAAATAATATACACATCCTTAAACCTGCAGGAGAAACAACATCCCTTCCTTCTGCTGCTCTCTCCTCTCTGTCCAAATCAAAAGACTGTGCTGAACCATGGAGTAGAGTAGTGAGTCGAGTCTGATGGTATCTGAACAGTGATCGGTAAAAATCTACTCAGAACTTCCCGTAACTGGGTAGATTTTCTACAGCCAGAGTCCAGAGAAGGTGCCTAATTCTTGTTTCAGACCACTTGACTAACAATATTCTGAAAAGTAATTATGGAATTTTTATTTTCCAATTTTACGAATTTTTTAAAGTAGAATACTAAGAAATAAAGGGGGATGTGATGACATCAAGCAGGGACTTTCAAAAAGAGGAAATTCATTTCATAATTTTAAGATGATGTTTGCAACTGCCAGTGTTTTATGTAATTAAGAAGAACAATGCAAATAGAACAAAGCCAACTTTACAAAGCACGACTCAGTAATGTCATTAGCATTCCAGCACCCTAACTCAACAGGTTGTTCACTACCTACTGTCTCTGCCATGAAGGACATAGTGATGTGCATAAAAGACTTCAATGAAACATTGAAACTATTATATCCTAATAATAAGTGCATGTTTTGAAGTGCTGTGTTTCTTTTGCGACAGAAAGTTGTAGATAGAAACAATATAATATCTTATGTAATCTTTATAGTTTTCTCTTTTACAGTTTTTCTCAGTTCCATTTTCCCTTTGCACAACAGTAAGTGCATTTCTCAAAACAATGTTTGCAAACTGCAAAACACAGTAGATTACCTGCAAAAGTGTGTAATTTGCTCAAAATGCTTAGTTTGTGTCAAAAGCAAATATTTATGCCAATGAATCAGAATGACAAGTCCTCACGTCATTGTTTATGTATAAGATGGTCAAAATGTTTAGCCATGTTGTCAATAGAACAGTATTTTCTAATGAAAACTGTCAAGACTTTTGGTAAAACTGACTGAAAATGCACAAGGCAACATGTTTTTCTGTGTTGCATAGCAATTTCAAAACTACAAAGTTACACATTACTGTGTGTGGGGGATTGATTGGAAGACACTGGATGTGATTCAAAGTTTTTACTGTACTGTTTGTACTGCAAGACTTTTACAGCACTGCATTGCACAAAGGACAAATTCAAAATTACACATTTACTGTAAAAAACAGAGTTGTACATGCAAATTACAATTCAATGTCTCATCCTGACATTCCACAGATTGTTGTCTATCCTTACTCTTCTTCCTCTTCCTCTGTTTTGTATCCTTATCCTTCCATTCTTACTCCTCTTCTTCCTCCACTGTTTTGTCTTCTCATCCTTCCATCCTTACTCCTCTTCTTCTGGGCTGTTGACACTGCTCATTTCCTTGTTGTCTTTCCATTACTGTGTCATAAATTGTAACACTGTGTTCTGCTCTGTGAAGGCCTATATATGCTGCTAATTGAAGGTCGATGGGATTCACGTCTGAGCTATTGTAGAGAACTGGGTGATCATTGGTCAATGTAATTGTTAAAATATTCTGCTATGTAAGTGAAAGTTAATCCACCTGAGACCAATTAATCAATTTAAGACATATTTACAAAAAAACACAACAGAAATGTATAAAATCTGCTTGACAGATTCTGATAACTAGTTCAACACTTTTGCATGACTCAAAAGATGAACTAAAGCCTAAATGTTTTGGGGGGAAGGACTATTCAACAGAGAACCTGTATAATGTATTTTGACCAACATGACAATAGCAATTGATAATGTAAAAAATATCAGAGAATTGTACACAAGCAATTGCATGGATGTGCCAAAGCATTCACTATTTGTTCAGAGTAATGAGAAATCAGAATCATAAGAGCTTATGAAGTGACTAGATGATGTGGAGATTGAAATTAGAGGTTTGAGAATTTCAATTCTGATCTGAGAAATGAACCAAAGCAATGGAGAAAAACTGCAAAATCAGGCATTTTCACTTACCATCATTAAAGACGTTGCATGAAGTCATGGAGAGCTTCAGCTGTAGCCCTGCTAGGAAGTCTCACATTTGATTGTGAATCATGTGGCCGGCAGTCTAGGTGCAGCTCTGTTCCAGGTGGTACAGCAGTGCCATAGCCATTGCAGTGATGTAAATGTGGCAATGTGGTGGATTTTTGTTGAGAGCACAACAACGCCACCTCTGGAATTTTGCCCCAGGAAATAGTTGATGACAAAAAAAAACAGACCAATTGGGTCACACAGGTTCATTGCACACAATGGTTCGGAGAATCACTTCTCCGAATCACTTCTCCGAACCATTAATTAATAGCTGAACCAATACTATTAATAGCAAACAATCTATTTAACAATATTAAAAGCCAAAAGTTTGGTGGTAATTAATATACAACACTTGCTTAGTGCCTACAATGAGTTCAGTTAGCGAAACACAATGTTGGGGAGGCGAGAGAATGCTTATGGGCATAGCTGGGGGCTCACAGGGGCGCCAGTCGGACAAGGGGAAGAAGGGATCCTAAATTAACACCATGTGAACTGCACATCAACCATATGGACACCCTGTATGCACTCACTGAGGGGGTTGTGAAGGGAAGCCACCACCAGCTGATCCGGCTGCCACACACCTCAGGCCCGCACTCCTGCCCTGTGACAAAAGAGATTTGTTCAGTCTTGCGCATAAATGGCTAACACTCAAGGCATTAAAAAGCAAGGTTGTCAAGAAAAATAAATGCAAAGGAAAATTAAGACAAAATGAAATACACAAAGCCAAAATTTGTTCCCCAAAAGAACCCCAAATCCCAAACAAAAAGCAAGCTGATGCAATATAATGGAGTCAACTTAAACAAACAAAATAAAACAAGACAATTATACAAGAAAACAATACGAACAGACCAAAACAAAAGACAACATAAACCAGCCAAAGCTATATTAAAGACAGTGGACACACAAACCAACAATAAAACAGGAAGGTGCAATAAAAAATGAGAAGAAAATGCACAAAACTACGGGAGACGTTATGTGTCAAGTTATTTACACATGACATATATAAATACATGGATTAAAATATGTTTTAACAGAATGTAGTATAGATGTACTAATAACAACAGTTACACTCAAACTGGACAGAGAAGGCTTAGAGGGTAACCTACCATCCCTAAGTTCTTTTTAGTGGATGAAAATAATCAGACAGCCTAAACCTTAGCAGCTCACTAGCCTGACCTGCCCCTGACCAGAGGTGGCAAAAGTCCACACTACAGGTAACGCCTCCTTAATTCAAATAGTAGACTTGTTTTTCAGCTCTTCCTTTAACCTAGTGAATTATCAGGCAGTATGGGGATGGCTCTTGAGCTATTTCAGACACCCTGCTGATGTTTGAATTTTCATCTGCACAGGCAAAAAATATGATCTCATACTTATTTCACTGATCAGTTATTTAGCCTCCATTCAGGCTGTACTTGTTCAGACAGCACAGACCATATTCACATGACAGCCATTTCCTCTGACATCACACTCAGAGTGGGAAGCTCTAATGTTATCAACACTATACTCTTGAGTTGAAAATGACATAAAAGATGTAAAAGATATAAGATGTAAACACACCTGTAGTCTCTGATTTCATTAGTGCTTAGTTTGCTCAGAAAATGAGAGCAATCTGAGTTCTGAGCAAACAATATAAAAGACACAACAAAAAATGACTTAAGGGATGTAAAAGTTGTAACTAGATGAAAACACAATTAGTCTCTTGTGTCTTTTGTGTATTTTTAAATCAAAATAAAGCAAATTAGTGTAATGTGAATACTTATTGAACAAGACTAGAACGAGAATAGCAAGAAGAGGATAGAAAAGACAGAGCAAGGCCAAACAGACAGGAAATGGAGACTGGATTGTGGAGAAAAGGCAGCATGATATTTCAAGTTCTGTTGTTGATAATGAAAACTGATTTACACATTGGAGTGAAGTTAATGGTAAAAGTTTTTGATGTGAGGTTCTGTTCACTTTACACACAAACAGCCACTAGAAATGTCCTTCAAAGACCAACTGATGACTTTTATACTTTGAGGACATTTAAGAGCCTGGACTTTTACACTTTTACTGCAGTAAACAAGTTGAATCAGTACTTGTATTTTTACCACTCATGTGTAGGGTTTTGCCACCTCTGAATAACAGCAATAATTGTTTTTCTTGACAAATAAATATCCCATCCTGTTATTAACTTGTAGATGCCCAAGCCTGGGGGAAATGGAGGGGTGCCACCTGGAAGTCGTGACAACACCGGGATATGTCGAAGTAGTAGCATCAGCAGTGGAAGTGGTGGATCTGGAGGCAAGACGCTGTCCCTGTCATCCATGAGTGAGAGCGTGCGTAGTGGCTTGAGCTGCTTCTTAGAGCAAACACTGGAGCAAGAAGAAAGACAGCAGCGCACAAGCCAGTTGGCAGAATTTCAGCGCCTGAGGGAGGTACGCGCTGCTGCTCAGCTCAAAAACCTCGAGGATTTCCTTAGGATGAACAATTTGTCTCTAAGGGAGAGCATATCTTATGCCACTGGCATGATTTACAGGTAGGTGAGGTCTGTTTTACACATAAAGTACCCTGACACAGATGTGAAGATGGCTGATATCATTTCACTAACCCTACTTTCAGTACAGTTTGGAGGGTAAGCCCAGTTCAACAGTGTAAAGAAACAAAACAAACATCAAATGAAGCATTCATCTTGACATTCACAGATGACCAAAAAATTCACAGATGCGATTGACAGGATCCACAGACAATGTTTACCATACTGATACATGAAATTTAGTAGCTTTTAAAACATAATGTTTTGGCTGACAGGGACTGGGTTAAACAACTACTTTGTTTATAACCCTAAGAGCCATAAACATGCGATTGTTCTAAAATGTTTAACTTTTGAAGCACTAATCCTATCATTTTCATTTGAACATAAAGAGGCTCTGTAGTAAATTTACAGAGAAAGTTAATCCATTACTGTTTCCCTAAAATTATTTTTCAATTGTAATAACCTAAACAATTTCTTTAAACAGTTCCTACAGATTTTATTGATTATGTACAGATCTGTATAAAAACAGTGTTGGGGATTAGATATTTTCCACATTACTAAATGTTCAAAATGTTACCACATGTTACAAATATTGCACATTTTCAAATGAAATGAAATGCACATGCTTGATCAATATTAACAGTGGTTGAATATAACTTTGTACTTTAAGTAGTCTACTTCAGAACAGTACTTTGATTACAGTACAAATTTGAGTTACTTGTACTTTACTTTACGCTCTGCCCGCTCACCTGGGAGAGCTATTTTCTGTCGGACCTTTGGTACCTGACCCTGCCTGCACCTAACCTTTGAGCCTGTCTTCTGCCCCGGATCTCCAACCTGCCCTTCTGTCCCCAATCACTGAGTCCTGTTTGCCTCCTGGTAATCCGACCTACCTTCCATATCTGACTGCTGCTTGTCGTCTCATTCATTACTTGAATATCTACATTTTATGCAACTTTATACTTCTACGCTT
Source organism: Coranthus polyacanthus (assembly GCA_037367275.1). Lineage (NCBI taxonomy): Eukaryota > Metazoa > Chordata > Actinopteri > Kurtiformes > Apogonidae > Coranthus > Coranthus polyacanthus. The sequence continues at coordinate 30,565 of JAPQRN010014190.1, read as the reverse complement.
ACAATAAACCCACATGAACTTTATGTGTGAAAAACATGACAACTCATGTGATCATGTGACCACATGCACATACATGTTAATGTCACATGTGAAATATGTGGAACAGTCATGATCTCTGCTATAATTCCCTTGTTTTTCCCTCCTCCCTTCTGTGGTTTCCTCTTTGTCTGTGTGGGCGTGGCCTTCCTTACCTCCTGGAGCTCATCAACTCAGCAATCTGGGTTTTCATTCAGTCCTCACCAGATCATTCTGTCAACTACTGGGTGTCTAAAGAAAAAAAAGGAACACTGTATCATAGGTGCCACCTATAAAAGTTCAGATCTTTCAGTCACTTCAGTGGAGAGATCAAAATGTGAATCCCACTCCATTTAGCAACTGTGCACAAGTAGTACTAAATCAATTTCTTTTTCACTTAAATTTCACTTAAATATTTTTATTTTAATGTTGGCCATATCCTGATGAAGAGCAACACAGTATTTCACGGGTAAACAAAAGATACTCATTCAACAGTAACATCACCCTTTATTTGACTGTAAATAAAATTATCCAATAACTTCAGCTCACACAGACATTGTTAAGCAGACTCTAGGGCCCCTCCCTGCACTGAATGAATTAAAACTAGAATTGTTTTGAAATTGTCCTTTTATTAATCTTGATCTTCTTTTATTGTATTTAACTAGATATTGTATTTATTCATTTGCAATTCATTAAAGCTGTTTGTTTGTCCTGTCTTTATTTATTGTTGTAACATTGTCTATGGCTAGGTGGGGTACACTAACAATAGGATATTTTCAGTCCCTGCCCAGTAAAATAGGAATGTTCCGGTTAAATGGTTTTCTTTTGTTTGTCTGATAATCAGTATCTGTTGCTCTTTATCAGGAAATGACAAATACTGTCATTAAAAACATATTTAAGAGAAATTGGAAATAGTAATTGGAATATCACTAGCCGTGCACTGTTGCAAAATGGAAGGGGTTCACATTTTGAGAGATCAATTTTTTTTATAGGAAACACCTGAGATGCATACCTTCTTTACCATGCATGTTGCTATATTTCTTACTCTATATTCTTCTTGAAATTAAAAAAAAAACAAGAAGTGTTTCATTTTTTTGAGATGCCCTGTACAGTGGTAGCAGATGCTCCAAGGCCAACAATTCTAGATAGAATTCTTTTTTGTTATTTAGCTTTTGTCTAACCACATTCTACTTGTGCTTCAGATTCCCCTGGGCCTGCCAGCCTGCCTGTTCAGCAAGCCACTTCTCCAGTCTGTCCGTTCACCTCCTCAGCCCTCAGCTCATACCTGCATGCAGCCAGCCTCCTTAGCTCCTCTGTCACCAGCTCACTGATCCCAGGACACTTCAGTTCACTACCTTCATCTGCCATCATCACCTTCTACACCGGAATTAGTAATAAAAAATCTAATCATCCACTGTGTCTGTGTGTTGCATCTTAATGTTCCATTTAGATCTTCCTTCATATCCTTGGTAGTTTTCTCCAGTATGGATGAGAAATAGTTAATAAATTGCATTTACTGTATAATGGTCTTCATTTGACATAAGATGTTGATACCATTATGAGATGCAGGATTTATGATGGGTTTCACATGGGAACAGGTTTCAAATCCATGTTTGTTGTTGTGTAGTGTGAAGTTCATGTGGTTTTTCTATGAGGGCTGTTACTTCATCTATCCTTTCTAAGAAGGTGTGTCTGTTGGTAGGTCCCCATTACATTTAAAATGCAATATCTCAGGAACGGTTTGACAAAATTGTGCAAAATTAGGCACAAACATTAGCTTGGACTCTTAAGAATGCAATGTCTCAGGAACACCTTGAGAGATTTTATTAAAATTCAGCAAAACCATTCACTTGGACTCAAGGATGTCCTGATTAGATTTTGGTGGCCAAAAGTCAAAGTTTCTGTGACCTCACAAAACATTTTTGGGCATAACTGACGGAACTGCATCAACAGAATATGCAAAATTACACATTATGCATAGTGGACACATCTGATTGAATTTATGGTTCTTGTTATTACACTTTCAATCGTTTGTGAACTAAGGACACTAATTGATGCACTTTTGCAAGTGGAATTTTTGCCCATTCTTGCTGCTGAACAGTTCGTTGTGGCCATGGTTTCTGCCCTTGGTCTTCACACACTGACATTTCCCCAGACTCCCTGAATCTTTTCACAATATTTTGTACTGTAGATAGTGAAATTCTTTGCAATTTGGGTTTGAGAAATATTCTCTTATTACATTTGAAAGTGTTGAGCCACAACCCATTCATGTAAAGACTATGGGTGCGTCTGAAAACTCCAAAAATGTACGTCCTGGTGAAACTAGAATATCCTGAAGACAGATTACAATAAGCACATCTTGGAAAATTTGCCCTATGTTCCCGTGTTGTTTAATGCAGGTTCTAAACAATGACAACCCGGTGAGTGGTGGGTGAAACAATAAGAGGAAGAGTCACAGAGGCAGGTATAGTTCAAAAAGAAACAAATTTATTTACAATTTCATTAATGAAAAATTATACTAAGCTGGCCCATGAACAGGGGAGAATCAGCTGGTGCAATCAGTGGTGGATCTGAGGAGGAGAAAGTAAGAGTGCATGTAGGACACAAACAAAAACACACAAGTCACTGGGGACATTGTCCAATCATGCTCCGTCCCCTGTTACCAATGACCCTGCAAAATGTGGACTCTGACAGAACAGTGTTCAGTACTTGTATATTCTAAAAACTTTTCAGTCATATTTTGTCTGAGTGTGTTGGAGGCATCAAAATTTACAATAAAATATACAATACAATAAAAGTTGGTCAGAGAAAACAAATCTTTTCTTTTGTACTTTCAAAGTTCAAGCAAACTAACAAATTGCAGATTTAGTTTTAATTGCATTTTAGAAGATGCCCCAACTTTTCTGTAAACTTGGACTAGCCTACATGGCAACAGAATGCATTGATCTCTATTAATAACCTTGTAATATACTGATAATGATAATTATATGTGCTTTCCAATCACTTGTTCTCACTGGGCTGTTTAATTTTCCTTTTGTTAACAGAAATCTGGGCAAATCAGGGCTGAGGGTATCCTGTCTAGGATTAGGTGAGTAAACAAATGAACTAAGGATAGACCAACATGGTTTTTGAAGGTCAATAGCAATTATTACACATCAATAAGATCAATGACTGATATTTGGAACTAACATATATTTGCAATAAAAATTTGATTAACGGCAACACAATACATGGTTGAAATGCCTTTAAACGAGTACTTATTCTTAATAATATGTACTCCAGTACTGCACCACTGAAATAAGAAAAGAACATTTAAGAATAAATGTTCTTTTCTTATTTTCATTTTCATCAGTTGTTATGGCAGGTTAGGGTTAGAGAAAAGTAAAACTATTACTACTAACTAGCAAGCCTTAATACACCTATTTCTATACATTGAGACCAGTAATGATAATGACAATACATTCTATTTAACCTTCAAGACACTTCAGATAGTAAATAAAAACAACAATAAGTCTTTGTTATTCATGTAAATGAACCTATTTTCTTTATAGTGCACATGTACCTGCAGCATGTCATTTGACTATCACAAAAATCACTATATTGTCCATAGTGAACACATCAAGCATTGACAGGAAAGCTGACATAGGACATACACTGAGGGCACTTTCACACCTACCTCATTTGGCCTGGACTTTCAGACTTTTTAGTTTGATCTGATCCAAATTTGCAGCAGTGAAACCTCCCCCAGACCACAGATCTATGGTCCGACCAGAAGAGTTGGTCTTGGGCCACATCAAACTGAACCATGGTTCAGTTAATTTCCAATGTGAAAACACTTTTTGGATGGTTTGGAGTAAAACACAATTACTGTTACAAAAGACTGTTATCACTAATAAACAAAAGCAGAGAAACAAATGGAAGAGGGAAGAGGGAAGAAGTTAAAAATAAGATGAATGACCTATGTGCTCATGTCAGACGCAGCCCATCTATAAATTTATCAGTGTCAAGTACAGGGAGACACAGCACAACGTAGGTATGTCAAGTCCACTCCAAAAACTAACCTGACCAAACGTACAGTGAACATGAACCTTGGTTCAGATCTTGATTTGAACTTTCAGGTGTGAAAACAGCCTTAGTTCCAATAAGGCAGCTAGGTCCCCAGGTTTTACATCCCTATTGTATGAGAAATATAAATATGTATTGTGTGCACACACACAATGTAAGAATTTTGTTTAACTTTTCTGTACAGGGACATGGGTTACCTTTGGAGGCCAGATCCCAAATGAGGTAGGAAAGAAAACTCAGAAAAGTATCTCCATACTTTACAATGTAAATTTCTGTAAACAGACTATTTATTCTGTTGGACTGCTTCTGATGTTCCCAGCAAGTAGCCTGGAAATGAAAATCATCAGCCTGAGATTTCCACTTGGCGTTGATCTGGCTGAGCATTCACAAGCATTTATCTGCTATGGGGCTGTTATGGTTTGATAAGATGATGGGTTGCTACCTGATTCCTCAAGTCAAGTGATGGCTTTTGTCCATGCCCACCTTTCCTAGTTTAGGAAGAAACTCTGAACCACTCTTTGTGTACCAGGCTGCACTATGAGTTTTTTCCTGTAGTTGAATGACAGTATGTTCTGTGTCCAACCCTGTGATGTGTGTGTGAAGGACATACGTAACATATGACCCTCATCTTCTTAATAGACCTTCTTAGTTATTTCCTTACACTTATTTGAGACTGCACAGGCATCGCCTCCCCTCGCTGCAAATCTTAAGTTGATTGTTAGTTAATTGGCCTGAGATGTGAAACAAATTGTAAATACAATAATTTCATACTACTTTGATATTCTTATTCAATCATTTCCAATCTTGCTGTTGAAGGTGGCAGAGGAACTGGTGACTTTGGCATATGAGAATGGAATCAACCTCTTTGACACAGCTGAACTGTATGCTGCTGGAAAGTAAGTACGGCCCCATTTACATCAACACATGACCATCACAAGTCTCTTATGTCAATGACAGAATCAAGATGCTATTTAAAGGGGTTATATGTAGTATTGATATTCAAAAATTAATCCAACTATCAATGGCAGGGAGAAGTCGTGTACCAGAACACACCAATTACTACAAAAACCACGAATGAATTTAGGCTACATTTCCACAGAATGTATCACCCACTGAATGAGCTGTGAAGTTTATTGTGTACAGTACATCGGTGTTTTCTCCTTCAAACAAAAAACTCAGACATCCAGTCAAAATAACACTGCTGTCTTCTTGTGTAGCATCAGATGATAGTTTACATTATAGCTTTGTTTTTAAGCAAGAAAACAGCCACAGTAAAACCCCTAATCACCTCTGTACACGTTTGTGTTGTCAATAGCTGCACTAAAGATCTGTTTTGAATTATCCATACCGTCTGAGCCGTCGATCAACAAACAATGAACTTTGAAACATAACGTAACATAGTAACCATAGTATACCTTCATAATCAAACTCATGAGTGGAGAAGAAACACTGCCATTTCAGATTCAAACTTAATTAGTTTACTTTACAATGGTATTGCTTCTACTTTTTATCACTTTTTTTCCTTTGACTCTAAAATGGTTTCTTCCTGGTTCTCACTCCATTTCATCACATTCTGCTGCTTTGGTCAAAACCCCTTGCCTTGTTAGGTTTCAACACAATGGGAGACCAGCAGAGTCAAGGCTACAGCGACTCACTACTCCTAGTGGACACTGGGACATGTCAGCCCATCATCGTGGAGAAATTCAGTGCATATCTCTGCAATTCAATACATTGACATCTTTGGCATAATGTCAGAACTCTTTTTTCTAAACACTCTTATGATAATTTTAGGTCATTTTTGAATATTTAAAGTAGAAATACTGCATATTGCTCCTTTAAGTGACTTCTGTTCATTTTTAGTCACTTATTAGTGACTAATAAGCTCTCTCTCTCTGCTGTTCTTCCTTCTCAGGGCTGAAGTTGTCTTGGGAAGTATCATAAAGAAGAAAGGTTGGAGGTAGAGTTTTGTAGTTGCTTTACTCACTACTGCTGGTGATTAGAAGTCTCTGTTTAAAACTAACACACAATCTCTTTAGATCATGTGCATATGGCTGTGATTTCATTGTTGTAAAGTTGTAGCAGCTTACTACCCTCCTGTCAGAAAAATGATCACATTGGAGCAGTGAATAAGAAATTATTTTTGCCACCAGTTGTGCACACTGGGGTGTGCTCAAAGATCTTAAATACCACTTCCTGAGTCCCTGAGTTCCTGATATCTAACTAGAGATCAAATTTCATGGTGACTCAATGGGAGGAAAATGCAAAGGGAGCAAATATTGCATATTAGACAATTTTTGGATTAGCTTAGTCTTTTGGAGGCTGAGAGTGTGGTTGTTATGTTACAGTTCGGTCTAAAGGATTAACCAGGCGTATCATGAAGGAGAAAGAGTCCTTTTTTATTACTTTTGCTGTCTTTTACCATCTACTGTCCAGTTGTGTTTGTGCTAAAGTGACGGTGCTGTCGACTGAAACATTGTGGATGTATTTTGCCTCGTAATTCTGCTCCTGCTACTTTTTCTCCTGTTGTACCTGGATGGCAGCTCTGCCTACCTGACCAGGAGGCATTAGACCAGAAGTGAGCTGCTACAATTGAACTCTGTGAGTTGGCTGTCGTGTCAGACATCACGCTACAGCTTCCAGATCTCATTTGAAAACATCATAACAAAACTTAAGGAGAGACAAAGGAGAAAAGGAGATGGAAGAGGGTGAAGCAAAGAGGCGTCCATCAATGACTGAGGAAGACATGGCTTAACCGGCTCCCACTGCCTTCGGTGATCACGGGGAACGTCCAGTCCTTTAGGAACAAAGTGGACGAACTCCAGGGCAATGTCTGATTTCTCAAGGATTTTAAAGACTGCTGCGTGATGGCGTTTACTAAAACGTGGTTATGTGAACGTGACCAGGATTCTGATCTGTTGATCAGTAGCTTCAGAGCACCACACTGCAAGTCTATACATTAACCAAAGATACTGTACTTCTGTTACAGTGAGACAGCGCATCTGTACTCCAGATGTGGAACTGTTATCTACCTTGTATCTACCTCATGAGTTCCACCAGCTCTGAGTTTTATACTCGGTGATTTTAATCATGTTTCCCTCAAGAAGACAGTTTCCTAACTTCCAACAATACGTAACCTGTCCTACAAGATGGGATAAAATCATTGATCTTTGTTATGGGTCAGTTAAAGAGGCGTATAAATCTTATGTCAAAGATATGTGTTTTGATTTTAGAAAACTACCACAAGCTCAGGAAACCACAGTTATAATGGGTCAGACAGTGATGTAGATGAATATAAATTCCTTAGTACAATTATTGACATCAAGTTGACATAAACAGTAAACATAAACAGACAGTATACAAAAAGGGGAACCAGCATTTATACTGCCTAGTAAAGCTGTCCACGCTCCACATAGATAAACCACTGTTGACCCTTTCTTTATCTTTTATTGAATCAGTTTTATCTTTCAGTGTGGTGTGCTGGTTCAGCAACCTTTGTCTTAAAAACAGAAACTGTCTGAACCAAATTATGAGGTGGGCTCGTAAGCGGATAGGAGAGCCACAGCTGACCCCAGATTTCTTGTACACCAGGCAGCTACAGAGGATGTGATTATTCTATGGTTTTTAAAATAATGTGTTTTGATTGCATAGCTTTTATCTTATGATCTAGTTCTCTTGTTTTTGATGGTGTTTTGCTTGCTTTGTTTTTACTTATCTTTATTTGTACTGCTCTTTTTATCCCCATGTTTTTAGTCCAACAGCACTTACTGTCACTTTACTGTTGTGCTGTATGTAATACATTTTATTTAAAAGCGCCTTTCAGGTCACGCAAGGCAATTACAATGAAATGGTGAGTTTTGAGAGCGGATTTGAATTGAGGGAGGGAGTCAATGTTTCTGATGGCAGGTGTGAGTGAGTTCCAGAGTTTGAGAGCAGAGCAGCTGAAGGCCCTGCTCCCCATGGAGGTGAGTCGGGCAGGAGGGACAACGAGGTGGACAGAGGAGGAGGATCTGAGGGAGCGGGAAGGGGTGACAATGTGAAGGAGGTCAGACAGATAAGGAGGGGCGAGGTTATGGACGGCTTCGAAAGTATGAAGGAGGATTTTGAAATTGATGCGAAATTTGACTGGGAGCCAGTGGAGTTGCAGGAGAACAGGGGAGATGTGAAGGAGGGAGGGAGTTTTGGAGATGATGGGAGCAGCTGAATTCTGGAGCTTGTGGAGGGATTTCTGAGGGAGACCAACGAGTAGGGAGTTACAATAATCTAAACGGGAAGTGACAAGGCTGTGCACAATAATAGAGGTGGTGTGGGGGGTGAGCGAAGGGCAGAGATGATTGATGTTGTGAAGATGGAAGTAAGCAGACTGGGTGATGTTATTGATGTGAGAGTGATAGAAAAGGATGACACCCAGACTCTTGACCTGAGGGGAGGGGCAAGCTGAGGAGCTGTCGATGGTGAGGGAGAAACTGTCAACTTTGGGTAATGTGGATTTGGTGCCGACTAAAAGGATTTCTGTTTTATCACTGTTGAGCTTGAGAAAGTTTGTGTTGAACCAGGTTTTTAATTCAGAAAGACAACTGGTCAGGGAGGAGGGAGGGATGGTGGAGTTTGGTTTGGTGGAAAGGTAGAGCTGGGTGTTATCCGCGAAGCAGTGGAAAAGAATATTGTATTTACGGAAGATACAGCCAAGGGGGAGGAGGTAAATGATGAAGGAGGAAGGCCCCAGGACTGAGCCCTGGGGAACACCAGAAAGGTGAAAACAGTCAAGGGGAGTGCCAGTGATACCGATGGAAGATAATCTATTGAGGAGAATGGAGTGGGAGATTGTGTCAAAGGCCGCAGTCAGGTCAAGGAGAATGAGAATAGAAAATAAACCGGAATCAGCTGCAATGAGGAGGTGTTGGTGATTTTCAGGAAGGCCGTTTCGGTGCTATGGTGGAGCAGAAACCGGACTGAAAATCTTCAAACTGGCTATTGAGGGGTAAGTGGGAGTGGAGTTGAGAAGCAACAATCTTTAGAGAATTTTGGAAATGAATTGTAGGTTGGAGATGGGACAGAGGTTATTGAAACTGTTGGGATGATTTTTGAGGATTGGGGAGACAGCAGCAGTTTTAAAGGATGAAGGAACTGAACCAGAGGTGAGTGAGGAGTGGATGATAGCAGTGATGAGAGGGAGCAGTGAGGGGAGGCAGGATATGACCAGGGCTGTAGGGAGGGGATCTAGTAGACAAGTGGATGGCTTGGATTTATAGATGAGGTCAGAGATGGCACACGGGTCAGGAAGTTGAAAAGAGGAGAATGAGAAACTATAGGGGGGAGGTTCCGAGGGGGAGGGAGAAGAGGGAAGAGGACACAGGTGCTGGTGGATCTTGTCAAGTCCGGGGGTTGTTGAAGAATTCTGTTGAGGAGTGAAAAGAGTGTTTTGGAATTGCCATGGTTGGAACAGATGAGACCAGATTAATAAGCGGATTTGGATTGTGCAATGAAGTCCTTGTACAGTGAAATATGAGTTTTGTACATGTCAAAGTGAATAATGAGACCAGTGTTTTTATGGAGACACTCAAGTTGGCGGCCTTTAGCTTTAGCATAAACCAGGGGGCAGAGAGGGAGAATGAAACAGCCTGGATTTTAACAGGAGTGAGGGAGTTGAGAATGTTAGTTAGGGAGTTGTTGTAATGGTTGACCAGTCATCAGGGGAGGTGGAATAATCTGGGTCTGGTAAAATGGCAATGGTGGAGGATAAGGTGTCTGTATTTATGTCCTTGATATTTTGGAACAAGATGAGACGTGGAGGCTTAATTGTGGAGAGGAGAAGTGTGATGTTGAAAGAGGAGGAAATGGTCAGTTATGGGGAGTTGATCAGCTGTGCAGCCGGAGGGGGAAAAGCCAGAGCAGCAGATTAGGTCCAGAGTGTATCCTTTAATATGGGTGGGGAAATCAGTGAAAATGTGAAAATCAAAGCTCAGGCAGGAGAAACAGGCAGGACTTTCCACTTCTCACAGTGAATTATCGTGAGACCTCCACCACAACTAGAACCACGGGGTTCAGAAAGGTAAACAAACCCAGGAGGACTAGCATCGTTAAGATGAGAAAAGTCTTTCGGATGCTGCCACATCTCTGTCAGGCAAAGAAAATCAAACTTACGGTCGACAAGGTAGTCCTGGACAAGGTGGCCCTTGCTTGTGAGTGAGCAGATGTTTGACGGTGGTGTTGTCAGAGTTGACAGTGCAGAGCAGTGTTGAGGTGCTGGCACAGCACTGGCGGAGGCTCCAACTGGTGACAGTTTATATCAGCTGGAACGCGAAGCACTCCCTCGGAGGACCTCCGGCAGAGAGAGAGAGAGAGAGAGAGAGAGAGAGAGAGAGAGAGAGAGAGAGAGAGACCAAAACAGCAACAACAAACAACCTATC